>ML795889.1:148413-168225 GCA_009831015.1 Picea engelmannii
TGGCAGTGCCCCAACATTCTAATTCAAGTTCAAACAACCAAATCAAAGGAATATCTTGAACTTGACATTATGGAGAGGACCAAGAAGGATGGGAAGTAGATCCAATGGAAAGTAAAGATAATGTGTCAAGCCAAGTTGAAATTCAGGAAAAACCTGAAAATGAATCAACATCTTGAAAATGTACTTCAAATATGTTTTTCTCTTGGGACAATATGTCAGAATATACAGGAGTTGGATTGTTCGAATGTATAAGCAATTTTATAATGCATTTGATAGTAAGATTGTAGTAATGGACTCGGTTTACGATGAACCAAATTTTGTAATGATTTCGATTGTTGTTTTGTTTTGACGCGACCCTTTATGTGTGTGTGTGTGTGTGTGTGTGTGTTTAATAAATGTTTCGGTCCATTTTTAAAATAAATCATTGTCTCCTTATTTTTTTAGTCCAAACCTATTTCCTTCTTTTCAGTCTAGAATTTATTTATCTCTCTTAAGATGGAGCTTGGCCCATTTTAGGAAGGCTCAAAAGTTGAATTTGTACACTTATTAATTCATAACTTAATTATGAGGTTGTGTTAGTTGAATAATAATATGTAAAGAGTAGTAAATTTGTGAAATAAAATATAAATATTAATAATATTAAAATTTATATAAATTTTAATATTATTTATAATGTACTATATTTATAGTAAATTTGGCTATTGTTTACTATTTTATTTAGGGTTCACTATATTTATAATAAATTTGATTACGATTGAGTAAAGTTTGTTAACAATGGTTGATCTGTTGATGGTTGCAGCTATGTGAGACATTCTCCAACTTACAAACCTGTGAGATGTGGATCATTGCAGCTATGTGAGACTTTCTCCAACTTACAAACCTGAGAGAAAGCCCCTGAGAAGGGTGTGTGGTTCATATCTGAGACAGAGCTGGAACGTAGAGATGACCTCCTCCATTATGAGAGTTGAGAAGAACTCCAGATGATTCTCTGGTGAGAAAGGCGATCTACAGAGTTGGACGTGCCTGTGGCTGAGCACAAGGTGAACGTGTGAAATACCAAAGTGTTGGGTGCATCATCGTGAGAACAGAAATGAAGATGATTTATTAGCCTCCTCTGAGCAGAAGAGTTGACGAGAAAATCCAGATGACTCTCCTATGTAATGTAGTGGGAAAGAAGATCTATTGAGTGAACGTGTCTGTGGATGAGCACAAGTGAACGTGATCCTAATGGCTAAGCACTAGTGAAGAAGTGGTTCTTTTGTGTAATGCAGTGAACCAGAGATATGGACATCCCTTTGGATGTACCCCTAGTGGATGAGCAGTAGTGGGTGTATAAGATCCCTTTCTATATTATTCAAGAGTTAGACCTGCCTGTAACCCTAATTGTAATGTAAAGGGTACAGGTCATCCCCACCTTAATGTGATTAATAATTAATATAAAAGAAAATTAATGTGGTAATTACTAATTATATTTTGAGTTATTTTGAGGTCGACCCTATTGTGCCAATAGACAAATCATTTGATGTGACAAGTCTTATATAAATAAAGGTGAATCCCCATTGAGGAAACACACTTGTCATTGTTTCATTGATCCAGGTGGATATTGGTGGCCACCCACTTTTTCCAACTGGCTCAAAACAGTTTTCTAGCAATTTTGGTAATTTACTATTTTTAGCAATTTTTCCAGGTCCCAAACTTCCAAGGTCGTTTTGAGGCCCTAAACGACATTTTTTGGGAAAAAAATGGAGCAACATGATAACTCTTTAAATGTTGCTCACATCAAAAGTTTTAGTCCTCAAATAGATCTTTCTAACGGTGTATCGAGCGCCCCAAATGGAGATCGTATGAAAAAGTTACGCCCCCAGGAAGTTGACGTATCAACTACCTCCATCGGGGCCCACAAACCTTTTGGCTTTTCATCTTCCAGGGTTAGGGTTTTGGAATTTCCTTATGTTAAAAAGGTCGTTTAGAGCCTCATTGTAATAATCATCTTTTTGCAAATGCGAGTAGCCGTAACATCTCTTCTCAAAGATAAGCTGCCACCATTCTAGTGGTCTTTCACTCTGTATTTTTACAGTCTCTGTACATTTATTTCATTAATAGAAATCGTGTATTAATGTATATCTGTCACTCTTGTTATATTTATGATATATCTCTGAATATTTATGTGTTATATCTCCACTCTCATTTCGTGCCGAAAATAATCTGGATCAGTGGTATCAAAGCAGGCTGCTCTTGATCATTTTTCAATGCATGTCCCCGATGAGGTCCGAGTATAGCAAGTTGGGTCTCGAGCTTATCTCTCTTGAGGACAATCGCTCTTGCACACCCAAGAAACCCTTAATGGCGGAAGAAAAGAAAAACGTCAGAGCAAATGATTATATCAATTTGTTGCTTGAGCAAGCCCTCACACAACAGAGGGACTAAATGATGGAGAATTTTTCCCACATCCTTCAATGCATGTCGATAGCACCAGGCACATCTTCATCAAGCGAACACTTTGGAGGCACCTCACCTTTTAAGGTATAGGTCAATTTTGATATTCCTATATTTGATGGTCAGATAGATGCGGATGCCCTAGATAAATGGTTAAATCTGTTATAAGGTTATTTCTCTGTTCACAATTTTTCCGACAGAGAATTGATCATCTTCCCACTCCTTAAGGCTCTCCCCCATGTCAAACATTGGTGGGAAACTTACTGGGAGCAAAGTTCCACAGAGGAATCTGGAATATATGGGGTCGAGCCCACTTGGGATTTTTTTGTCGATGCAGTCAAGGAACAATATTACCATGTTGGCAACTATGAGGACCAATACATGAGATGGACCACACTGCAGCAAGAGAGGGGCCAAGCAATTCTGGAGTTCACTAATACCTTCCATACCTTGTGCACCAAGTTGGGTATCAAATACTCTAAGCGACATTTGGTTTTGAAATACCGTGGGGCTCTACATAGATACATCTAAACTGAAATGGATTTTCTGGACATCTCATCATTCGGTTATGCTTATCGATATGTTGTTAAAATCGAACAAAATTTTAAGCACCAGAACAAACGGGATTTCGGATCTGTAAATCCGCAACAACCAAAGTATGATAAAGACGGCCCTAATAAACAGTCTCTCGAAAACCAGTCCAAGCCACAGGAAAAGAAGGGTCACAGGGAGACCAAGAAGGACACTGGAAAATGGTGTGATTTCCACAAAATCCCTTGGCACAACACCAATGAATGTCGCTCAAAATAGTCATTGGTGGTCGAGATCAAATTCAAGGAGTCGAACCCTGGTTCATAATTTGATTCTGAAAATACTGGTAAAAGACAGATCATCGATGCAGACCCCACTACTATTGTCGCGACCGCAACAATTCAACCAGAAGAACCAATAGATCATGAAGAGGGGGAGCTCCTTTTTCATTCACAGATGTGGGTGAAGGGGAACCCACTGCATTTTATTGTTGATAGTGGAAGCTAGAAGAAACTCATCTCAGTAGAGGTCGTCAAAAAGTTGGGATTATCGACAACACCACATCCGCAACCATACAACATCGGGTGGCTTCGCCAAGGATGAGATCTTCATGTCAGCCAAAAAGTGTCAATTGTCATATGGCATCCAACCCTTCAAGGATGAGGTATTATGTGATGTTTCCCCACTTGATGCATTTGATGTTCTCTTGGGCCATCCATATATGTGGAAACACCATGTTGTTTATGATTCTTGACCCCACAATGCCATTGTTTCTCTAGGGGGTCATCTCTACAGAATACCAGAAGTAGTTCTAACTATTGTTCCACCTAAACAGTGACACAAGGTAGTATATCATACTACAAAATTCAGCTTCTTCACAATCTGTTCAAAAGGTGAACATAAGGATACTGCAACCACTACAGTCGCGGCCCAAGCACCTTCTATCCAACAGAAGCAGATCGACAAGATTGCAGCAAAGTGTAAAGACTCCTTCTGCACACAAGCATATCATGTAGGCAGACTGATTAAAAAGTTTCAACCCTTCCAACCACATGTTCATGAAACCCTTCAACAAGCTAAGCAGCGCAACTTCTCCAACAAGGCAAGCAACTCATCAAGATGCAGATTCAACAAACGCTCTTCCCTCTCCCCGGGGTACTCAACACAATGGAGACCATTTCTTCCTAAGGAGGGAGGATTGATCTAGGTGGATATCGGTGACCACCCACCTTTTCCAACTGGCTCAAAACAATTTTCTGGAAATTTTGGAAATTTACAATTTTTAGCATTTTTTTTGGGTTCCAAACTTTCGAGGTTGTTTTGAGGCCCTAAACGACGTTTTTTGGGAAAACGGGAAGAAAGATGAAATTTTATTTGATGTTGCTCACATCAAAAGTTGTAGTCCTCAGATAGATCTTTCTAACGGTGTATCGAGCTCCCCAAACGGAGATCATATGCAAAAGTTACGCCCTCAGGAATTTGATGCATCAACTACCTCCATCGGGGCCCGCAAACCTTTTGGATTTTCATCTTCTGGGATTAGGGTTTTGGATTTTCCTTATGTTAAAAAGGCCCTTTAGAGTCTCATTGTAATAATCATTTTCTTGTGAATGCGAGTAGCCATCACATCTCTTCTCAGAGATAAGTTGCCACCATTCTAGTGAGTCATTCACTCTGTATTTTTACAGTCTATGTACATTTATTTCATTAATAGAAATCATGTATTATTGTATATCTGTGACTCTTGTTATATTTCCAATATATCTCTGAATATTTATGTGTTATATCTCTGCTCTCATTTCGTGTCGAAAATAATCTGGATCAGTCATCTCATGATTTCAGAAGTTGTGGTCTGAAATTATGAGAATTGCAACACCCTCTTGTGTGTTAGTTTTGGTGATGGTGTGGGAGGTCTTTCTCTCGAGGAATATAGCAAATGATTGGCTGGGTTTTCTTCCCTTGTTGAGAAGGGTTTCACAGGATACTTCTTGTGTACTTGTGCATGGATCTTCTTCTTGTGATCTTGGTTTGCTGCAATAGTTATGATTCAAGTAATTGTTGACATAAAATTTAAAAGGGATACATGAGCCATAGCTCACTAAAATTCTAACATGATCATGGTTAATAATAATTTACTTTAATTTATTATAGTTAGTTATATTTAACTATGATTACTATATTTAATTATAGTTTACCATATTATTTATCACATTAATAATTTTAACTTTAGTTTATCATGGTTGAAAATAGTTGATTGTGATTGAGATTAGTTGATCTGGGTCAACAAAAATTAATTATGGTTAATTTTGATTAACAATACTTTATTATAATTGATCATAATTAATTAAAGTTAATCATATAAACCACATTTATCATGTTAAATATGGTTAATAATGATTGAATATGGTTTATAGTTGAATTAAATCATTATGTTGATTTATAATAATTACAATTGACTTTTGTTGTATTTGGTTAATATTAGTTGACTTTAATTAACTTTAATGAAATTTGATAATAATGATTAATTTTAATTAATCTTATTTGATTTTAATTGACTACATTAAGCTTTGGTTGGTTATAGTTCATTAAAGTTTATTATAGTTGGGTCTTAATGATTTTCATTAACTTAGTTTCATTTTGGTTGTTTATACTTGATGTTAGTTGATTACTATTAAATTTTACTAATTACACTTATTATGGTTAATTAATTTTGATTGACATTGATTTATTATGGTTGATTTTTTATTTTTTTTATTGATTGATTTATTATGATTGACTTTTATTTATTTATTTTGGATGAGTTAGATTGATTTTAGTTTATTTTGATTGTTATAATTTAGTATAATTGAACTTTGTTAACATAGGTTTATTAGGGTTTACTTTGATTGATTTATAATTTAGTGTAAATGAACTTTATGGATATATACTTTTGATTTCTTTTAGTTAAATTAATTTGATTATAATTAATTTTGATTGATTTTGGTTAGTTTAATTGATAAATTTTGAATAATTATTATTTTTTAAAATTAAAGTTAGTCAAACTTAATTTTCATTATTTTTAAATAATTTGATCAAATTAAAATTTGTAAAACTTAATTTTCATTATCTTTAAATAATTTAAATTAATATTATTATTTTAAATTAGAGTTTGTAAAATTAGAATTTAAATTAATGATAAATTTTAATTATATATATTTTACTCTTTAATTCATTAATATCATCAAAATTGGAGTTTATTATTATATTTGGTTAATGTGCAATGTAATTTCATCGAATTATATAAATATTTGTCTAATGTTTTATCCTTTCTTCAAACTTTATTAAAAAATAAAATTATCTAAATTGATTTATTTTTTAGATTTAAAAATATTAATAACTTAATGAAATTATTTGGGTGAAGTTTAGTTTCAAATCTAGTTTGTTATCTTCCTTTACCCAAAAGCTCTGAGCTGGAGGTCTGCTTGTATGATGTGGAAGATTTTTAATAAGTAGGTTGTTGGATGGAGACAAGTGCTAGGTTATCTTTTGATGAAGATTCTGGAATATCTTCTTCTGGAGGGAAATGATGAAGGAATTTCTTTTGTATTTTTGTCTCATTAGGCTTGTATACAGGGGACAAGATTGAAATAGAAAGGTTTGAAATGATGAATGGATCAGGGATAGGTTTGTGATTAGTATTAATAGCAAATAAATCAACACTTAACAATAAAACTTAGCAAGGACCAAAGGTCTAGACTTCCCAAAGCACATTGACCAAAAATGTGAAAAATATAAATTTGTATCACAAGAACACCTGCTCTTTTAGCCTAATCACAACTTATCAACATATTCACTTTAAAACCGTATTTATTTTATGGCCAATTTTACTTTAAAATATTAAAAATTTATCATAATAATATATGCTTCTTTTCCAAAAGTGCACGGATCTTAACCATCGATATCGACGAGGATGGGCCTATGGGTTTACCAGATTTGAACTTCTAAGCGTTGAAGGGTAGGGAGAGGTTTTACCGGCATTCAAATCTCCACCATCATATTATAATAATAATAACTCTCCATCTTGTGGATTTGATGCAGTGGTCTCCCACCAGCGTATAATAATAACTCCACTTTCATTTGGGGGCAGTTCAAGGAAGCAACGGTGCAGTGTCAAATGTAATATTTGATTGAGTATACATGGTTGATTTGAAATGTTTATTCCATTTAGTCCCGTGAGACAGCGCGGTTGGTAATGACAAGTACCTTTCTCCAAGTGTTGGGAGGAGGTTTTGAGGTCAAATCCGGCTGGGTCTCCGGGACGAATTGTAATGGCTGCTTGTGATGTAAATGATTTATATCTCTAATATAAATTGAGTTAATTTCTAGTTGGAAAAAAAAAATGTTTATTCCATTTAATGTTGGTCTTCACCATCCTATAGTGATAACTTTTCACTTTGATTAGAGAGTAGTAGTTGAAGAGTAGGTAAGGGGGAAAAATGGTGTAATATTAAATGTAATATTTGATTTAATATATATGGTATTGTATTTTATTTAATCTTAGTTTTAGGATAATTTTTCATTTTGATTAGAATAGTAATAAATGGTTTCATATATTACTTTTAATGTTAATTTTAAAATTAAATTATTATTATTATTAATTAAAAAATAAATAAATAAAACAATAATGTAATATAAATATAATAATTGCTCTAATATATTATTGAATTTGAAATATATATTGTATTTAATATTGTATATATTTTATTTAATGTTGATCTCTACCAATAATGTTAACTTTCCACTTTGATTAGAGAGTAGTGGTTAGAGAATAGTTAAAGGAAGCAACAGTGTAATAGTAAATATTAAATGTAATTGTTGTTTTAATATATATTGTTGGATTTGAAATATATATGGTGTTAACTTTCCACTTTGATTAGAGAGTAGTGGTTAGAGAATAGTTAAAGGAAGCAACAGTGTAATAGTAAATATTAAATGTAATTGTTGTTTTAATATATATTGTTGGATTTGAAATATATATGGTATTTAATGTATTTTTTAATTGAAAGTATTTTGTAAAAATGGGTTTGGGTTTAATTATAATGTATTTTTTTAATAATTATTTATGTAGATGCATTTAAAATTTAAAATAGATATGGGTTTTTTTAGAATGTTATATGAATCTTTTTGTATGTTTAAAATTTATATGAATTTTTGGTATTTTCAAATAGAATGAGTTAAAACTTAGTAACTAGATATTTTTTAGGTCATAAATATGATATTTTTTAGGTTATAAATATGATAAGAAGTAGGCAAAATTTTCAATATATTATGATTTAAGGTTTAAGCATGATGGAACAATGCTTTTACATATTGTTCAATTTTGATTGCTCAATTTTGAATTAATCTAGATCATCAAAATTTCAATCATAGTTTTGTATTGATGGGAACTTCAACTTTTTGCATCATAAAACTTTAATATAAATTGATTTATAATACTAAAATATGCATTTTTTATTAAATCAAAACACATTCATTTGGTCAATTCTCGCTAGCACATTTGGTTAAGGTGTGGGTTTCATTTTCTAGGCGACTCGAGTTCAATACTCTTACGATGTGTTTAGTTGAGAGGAGACACCCAAAACTCCAACCATGTTAAGGGTTGGTGCGGCCCAAGCCGGGTGTGATCTCTAGGTGATTTTAATGACTTAGATGCCCCTGAGTTGCAGTTTCTTACCCAACGATTGAAATGTTGGCCCCGCAAATGTTAGGTACCAAATATATTATATTAAGCAAAAAACAGAAATACTGCAAAAAATACAAGGGGAACTACAAAATGTAGAGAATCCACAACAAAAGATGATACCTTTATTGATAGAAAGCAATGTTCACTTGCTTCTTCGAGGAGAAACCTCCAACAGAGCAACGCTATATTGCAATAATTTTCAAGAAAAATATTTCTTATACCTCCTACTCTTATTTATACTAATTATTTCTTCTAAAGAACATTCTAGAGGAAGATCTTTCTAGAAGCGAAAGCTTCTATTAGGTCTCCTTACATTGACTTGTTCACATTTATTAAATAGGCATTATTAACTAATGTCAACCTTTCTTACATGGAAAATATATTATTCTACCTATGTGAGGGGTTAGGGAGTTTAGGTCCCTAACATGCCCTCCCCCTTGAAGAACAACCTTGTCCTCAAGGCTTGAGATGAGGAAATTGTTGCAGAATGGTGGTCAACTCCCAGGTGGCATATTCTAGAGTTGTATATTTCCACTGAAATAACACTTCATGTTGGAGATTTGCAACTTTGGGCAGTCATTCTCCACAAGAAAGTATAAGAAGACCCATCTATACCATTACAAGAATCCCCATGAAGAATTTGAAGACCCATGAAGAGAAGTCGACCCCACAAAAAATTAATAAAGAAATTGAAGACCCGAAAATAAGAAGTCGGCCCCAGACTAGTGCCCAGATTAGTATAAATACAAGACTGACTCATTTCATTTGGACAAATGGACAACTCCTTCTGCAGTACACACAAAGTAGTTGGAGCTGCATTTTTTTACTATTTCACTATATCTTGGTTCTAGTTGTCTTGGAGAGTGCGCCACACTTGGAGAAGCTCTTTCTTGGTTATTCTTGGTAATCTTATTGAGGCACTAGGTCTTGGTGATGCTAACCTTGGGGAGGATCTTCTATGTATGGTATTTTGGCTATTGATGGTGATGTACTGGTAATATATTGGACTGAATTCTTCTAAAGAAAGGTTGTTTGGTTTTCTCCAAAGTTTGGGTTTCCCAGGATAAACTCTTGTGTTCTTGTGTCTACTATGCATGGTTAATATTTATAGATCTTTTTATTCCTGTTGCATTGTTAGAGTTGATATTTTTAGTGTAGAATTATTCTATGATAATTGATGTATGAAAGTGAATCTTGTTATTAATCATAAGGCAATAATTATCAAATCTGGGAATCATATAAAACACCAACACGGTAATAGAGCTAGTTGAAATATTGCCACTGCACAGTTATAGTTGTAGTTTCCAGTTGTCAGTTGCAGTTGTAGTTGTAATTGTAGTTATAGTTGCAGTTGCAGTTGTCAGTTATAGTTGCAGTTTCCAGTTGTTGTTACCAATTACAGTTGCTAGTTATAGTTGCAGTTGTTAGTCGCCAATTGTAATTGTCAGTTGCGCAAACCTTGATATTAGAATACAAGCTAGATGGTGCTACAAATTTAAGAGGTTTGCACTTATATATGTTTCCAAGTTATATCATTTAACATATTATGAGGGTGTTTGCAGGGGATGTACAAGGGACCTTGTCCAAGCAATGACCCAAAGGGATCATTGGATCTAGCACATTCAGAGGAATAACGCACCCTCCCTAGAAATTAAGACTTCAGGTTTGCATATTAGGTTTGACATTTTTATATTGTTGCATCTTAAATAAATATTGTAACCAGGACAACTGTCTTTAGAAATCTATTACTACTAAGTACTTTTGATATCAAATGTTTTTAATATTGTTAGTACAATGATCATTGTGTAACTGCTCACTATTTAGTACTAAAGACACACTTATTTACAAGATGAAAATGATCTCCTCTAGGAGATGTTCTTGGTTGTTGTATTTGTCTTGGGCAGGTTACCATGGAGGTCACAACAATAGAAAAGTGTTGCTATTGTCTTTTGTTCTTGTTTTGTTCCAGGCAGGTTACCACTGAGAAATGATTAGTAACAACACTGGAAAAGTGTTGTTCTTATTTCCCATTTTCTTTATTATTGTTCTTATTTCCTTATCATAGGAATATTGTTATTGTTTGCTATTTTTGTGTTATTGCGCTTGTTCCGGGTAGGTGACAAGTGATAGCTCTGAGAGGGAGCTATAGTGAGGGTTGCAGGAGGAAACATATTAGATGGTCTATAGTTTGAGACTTGGAGTAGGCTATCCGAACATGGAGTTGTATACGTGACAGTATACTTCCATATACCAAAGGCGAAAAAGACAAAGTTAGAACCTTCCAAAAAGAAGGACACCATTGCGGGATACAGAGTGTTCCACATGGATATTGATGAGGAGGAGCAGGTGACTCTACCAGTGGTGAGGAAGACAACCCCACCTAGTACCAATTTAAAGGAAGTTAAAGTTCATAGGGAGTCAACCCTCAAGATCCAGTAGGGAGGAGCATCCTCCTAGGACAGTTCATTGGAGATATGAATTTAGAAGATGCAGAGGGAGAAGATGGCTCCAGAGATTGTATAGACTTAGAGGGAGTCATGTTTCCGAGGGAGCATGGTACTCCAAGATCGATGGATACTTGAAGAGTTGGATTTTAACCAAGAATGTAAAAAGTGATTCCAATCTCAGAGAGAGTCAGTTGGCTCAAGAGAGAGACGATTATTCAGAGTGAGTCCCCCCCCCCCAAGATCCAAGTGGGAGAGACATATTCAAGGACTGATAGACATGTGTCATGAGTTGAGGAGGCCAAAAAGAAGCTTCAGAGGAAAGAGAATTCTAGGAGATATGATCTTACTACAGTGACATAGGAGACAACCAGTCAAGAAGACTGAGTATGGATTTTTTCTTAGTCATAGAGAGAGCAGCCAGTGAGGAAGACTGGACAACTAGACTTACTCCAGTGATAGGGGGAGTTGACCTAAAAGTTTGAGATGAAGGATCATGGCCGGATATACTCTTGGTATTAGAGGTGTGGCGAGATAAAATGAAACCTTCCTCATTTAGGGGATACTGATGAGATTCGATATGATGGACTGCAAGTCCATGACTACACCTATTATGAAAAATCTAAATAAGTTGAATGATTCTGCTTCAGATTCATATTTGGTGGATCCCATGATGTACATGAAGTAGATTGGATCCTTGATGTACCTGGTTAATGCCAAGCCAAATATTTTCTTTGCAGTCATCACCTTGAGCCAATATTTGGTTGAATCGAAGGCAGTTCCAGTGGGTGGTAGTGAAGCATGGTACAATTGGATACGGTTTGTCTTAGGTGATGAAGTGAGGCTGCAAAGATATACAGATCCTGATTGAGCAAGAGTGCAATAGACAAATTGAGCACCTCAGGGTGTTGCTTCAGCTTGGAATCAGTTACAATTTCCAGGATAAGATAGAAGTAGGATTATGTAGCACTTAGTATAGAAGATACGAAGTATGTAACAACCATTGTCGCAAGCTGTGAAGTGGTACAAATTTAGAAGCTTCTTGCATGACTTCATCCGAGACATGCTATAGAAGGGAGCAATGAAGCTCCAGTACTTATCCACATATGAGCATATTGTAGATATACTCCCAAAGTGGTCATCGTGATTTGGTTGAGGAGGATGATACATAGGATTAGCCATTATTATTTAGCTAGCTATGAGCATTGATGTTTCAAAATCGGGTAGACATTATCCTAAATTGGTCATGCACGGGGATATGCTAGTGTCGATATGACCAAGGGAGAATGAATCATTCACTCATGGGGCTCTGCTAGTGGTGAATGACCCAAGTATGTTGATAACATCAAGAATATGTTCTCCTAGATTGGTCATGCACATGGCTATGCTAGTGCTGATATGACCAAGGGAGAATGACTCATTTAGTCACCTGGATCTTCTAGTGGTGAATGGCCCATGTATGTTGATGTTCTCTAGGTTCAGGTAGACAATATTCCTAGATTGGTCATGCATGGGGCTATGCTAGTGTTGATATGGCCAGAGGAGAATGATTCACTCATCCACAAGGCTTTTCTAGTGGTGAGTGGCCCAGATAAGCCTCACACAGACATTATCCCATATTGGTCTTGCACGGGGCTATGCTAGTGTTGATATGACCAAGGGTAATGATTCATTCACTCATGGGGCTCTACTAGTGGTGAATGGCCTAGGTGTATTCCTTCTCCTGTCAAGGAGTGGATGGAATCAAGATTCTATCACATGCATATTCCAGGATGGAATGCATGTGCAGAGATGGCACATCAACATGGCTCATGAAGAAAACCTTTCTATGACAAAAGAAATCCAAGTATGGAGAATGCCTCCCTCATCGAGAGGGAGTTTTGGAGATTTGCAACTTTGAGCGATCATTCTCCACAAAAAATTACAAGAAGCCCTAGGAAGAAGTTGAAGACCTAGGAAGACAAGTAGGCCCCATAGAAAATTAATAAAGAAAGTGAAGACCCAGAAATAAGAAGTTGGCCACATACTAGCACCCAGATTAGTATCAATACATGATTGGCCCATTTCATTTGGATAGTTAAAGAACTCCTTCTGCAGTGCGCACAAGGCAGTTGCAATTGCATTTTTTTTGTTATTTCATTATATCTTGGTTCTAGTTGTCTTGGAGAGTGCGCCACAATTGGAGAAGCTCTTTCTTGGTTATTCTTGGTCATCTTATTGAGGCGCTAGGTCTTGGGGATGCTATCCTTGGGGAGGATCTTCTCCGTATGGTATTTTGGCTATTGATGGTGATGTACTAATAATATATTGGACTGAATTCTTCTAGAGAAAGGTTGTTGGGTTTTCTCCCAAGTTTGGGTTTCCTAGGATAAACTCATGTGTTCTTGTGTCTACTATGCATGGTTAATATTCCTAGATCTTATTATTTCTGATGCATTGTTATAGTTGATACTTTCAATGTATATTTATTCTATGATATTTGATGTATGAAAGTGAATCTTGTTATTAATCATAAGACAATAACTATTAGATCTGAGAATCATATAAAACACCAACACTTCCTTGATGGTGCATTGATGGAAACAACTCTCTCGTTGGCCTAAGAATGCTTGTGGCTACAACCAAATGGAACCTTCTTCATCCAACTCAGGGAGACTGGTTTGAGTTTGGAACTTAGTTCCAATCACTTTATTTAAGCATGAGACATGAAAAATACAGTGGATCTTAAAATGAGTTGGAAGAGCTATGTAATATCCCAAGGTCCAGCCCCGACTGTGATTATGAATATAACATGTTTTGTAGGATGGTGAGCCAAGTAATTATAAGTTGGTAGGCTTATGTGTTTATTAGGACGAAGAGCCTGGATGTTAAAGGCCAGGAGCATGTTTTGTACATGTAAATATTCATATTATTAATGTAAAAACATCGTTGCGTGTAGATCGACCATGAAGAAAGAGTTATGGGGGACTAAGATCCACCAGGTTGGGCAAGGGAGGAGGCTAATATATTGAGGAAAAAGGGTTAAGCTTAAGAGCCTACTAGAATAATATATTATTATTCTAAAAGTTGTAAAGAGGATATTAATTTATCCTAATTTCCTTTAGGGAGAGGAACGAGTTCCAAGTGGGGGGAATGTGCTCCTAGAGAGCCAAGTGTCATCCAAAACACATGCAGATTTATGGGGGGCGTTCTCATCATTCTCACCATTCTCACCATTCTGAGGATTCTCACCATTTTTCTCTAACCATTCTAAGTAGGTTGGCCATCCATTACCCTGATTGACCAGCACACCCAACAAGCACACAGTAACCATGGAACGCCATTGTAGAATTCCTGAAACACTCGAACCTCTGCAACAAGCTGAATTGATACCCTCGCTGCACATGTACCCTGGGGGTTGCTTGTGTATTGTCCTGTCAGTACCGTTTCCCCACGTCTAGTTTATGTTGTTGCCATCACCATGCCTATGTGTTGAGGAGCGGGTTGTCATGCCCATGGATAAAAGAAGCAGGTTGTCAGGCCTGTGATAAACTCTCTTTAGGTGAGAGAGTGTGCTGAGGAAGTGAGTTCTCATAGAGGGAGTCCAATAACAACTACAAAGCTATGAGAATTCATGATCCGTCATGTTTTTGAAGCCCTAGAAAGGGAGGTGTAGCAGTCGATGGACTATGTGACATTGAAGGTGTACACTCCTAGGGTGGGACAAGCATGTGGGAAATGAGAGTCCGTGAGTTGTGGGCGTAAGTGGATCCTTGGAGGAAATCCTTCCTGTTGTACTGTGCAACTTCATGTTGTCCCTGCCTATCTTAGGAATTCCTTACCTGGTGGAGTTTAGTCCCAACTCGGGGGTGACCCACTGCTGAGAGTGATGAGCAGTGTGGTCTAAGGCTGGGAGGTTTGTGGAAGGTTTGTATGCAATTGGTGTACTCCAATTAAGAGATAAGTATCATTTATGTGCTTAATGGTTAAATGATGTATTTTAGTGCATATATGTGATTCTTGTAACAATATCATGTGTTTTGCTGCATGTATGTTTTCATGTTATCTCTATTTATTTCCTGTTAAGTTTATATGTGAATTTTTCCGCAAAAGAGCTCTATCTGAGGTGACGACGCCGGACCTTTTGGTGGATGGGGATGTCACAAAATGGTATCAGAGCATTTTCTGGAGTAGCATGCCCCAACCTGGGTGGTCAAGGATGTTACAAATTGGTATCAAAGCATTTTCTTGAGTAGCATGGCCCGACCTAGGTGGTCGGGGATGTTACAAAATGGTGGCCCGACCTGGTTGGCTGGGGATGTTACAAATTGGTATCAGAGAATTTTCTGGAGTAGCATGGCCCGACCTGGGTGGTCAGGAATGTTACAAAATGGTATTAGAGCCATGGTTTCAACATTGAACCTGGATGGGCCATGTTAGTTGAAGTTGAAGAAAAAGTTTCGGAAAATAATTGTTGTCGAAATGGACAAAATTCAAGATCAAAGCCCATGGTTTCAACATTGAGCCTGGATGGGTTGTGTAAGTGGTTAGTGAAACAAAGGTTTTAGAGTCAATTGTTGTCAAAACGAACAAAATATGAGTTAAGAGCATCCTTGGGTGCCAAGAGAATACCTTGGTCATGTTATGAAGCTCATGAGGTATAACGGTTTATGGAATGGAAACAGAGAAAGAAGCCACAACAACCATTGTGTTGGGCCACAAGGTTTGAATTTAGGGAGAAATATTTGCACAGGGGAAAGGCCAACTTTTTCCAACTGTCAGATATGGAAAATAAGTGCATGAGAGTTAACCTCCAAGTCCTTCGGACTTCGTGACTTCAGTGAAGTCTATGTGTTATAGAGCTAAAGGGGTCGAAGCCCGAAGTTTCAAAGTCCCAGAGTGGATCTACACCATAGATTCAGGGAGAAGTGATTGACCGTTGGTTTTGGTCGAAGACAAATCAGAGCCATTAGATTGATTCAAGAGAAAGAGGTAAGGCGTAGCGATGAAGAACAAATCTCATCCCATCAGCTTTACACGCAAGTGATTATGAGTCGTAGATATCATAGCAGTTCAAAAGTTTAACACTTTGGGAGAAATGGAGTGTGCTAGAGTGAAAAATATCGAAGTCCCGAAGTCCAGAGTTAATCCGGAACATTCATCAAAAGGGACACGTTTCTGTAGATAAGCTTGTTCAGGAATTCAACATTCGGGAGAAACAAAGTGTGATAGAGTGAAAACTTTCGAAGTCCCGAAGTCTGGAGTTAATCCAAACTATTCATCAAAAGGGACACGTGACAGAGGATTAGCTTGTTTGGGAATTCAACATTCGGGAGAAACAAAGTGTGCTAAGGTGAAAACTCATGAAGTCCTAAAGTTCGTAGTTAATCTGAACTGATCATCAAAAGGGACATGTGTAGACTGATTGGCTTGTTTGGGAATTTAACATTCGGGAGAAACAAAGTGTGCTAATGAAACAACTCCCGAAGTCCCGAAGTTTGGAGTTCATCCGAACTATTAATAAAAGGAGACGCGTGTCAGAAGATCAGCTTGTTCGAGAGTTCGACGTTTGGGAGAATTGGAGTGTGCTAGTGTGAAATCTTCTGAAGCCCAAAGTCTCGAAGTCCTAAAGTGATGTGACTTGCTGACGTCACCTGGGATGATGTGGACACATGAGATGTGTGCCACGTGTTAGTGAGTTAAGAACCTTTGGAAGATTGAAATTCCAGTTAGAACGTGACACATGTCACCCTTCTGATTGGGCCACATGTCCGCTTCTAGTATTTCTCTAGGTGGAAATCCTATCAAGCATGGATGGTGGGGCCCCTGATGGTTACATAAAGTAGTTAAAACCTTGGCGAAGAATTTAAATAGACTTGGCCTACGATAACTTGACCCCAGTAGACGTGTGGTGCCAGACCATGAAGTCCAAAGAATTGGTACTTCGGAGGAATTGTGTTACATTTTGCATAGAGTCGAGAACTCCCGAAGGCCGGAGTATACCTCGACCATTGGTTCTAAAGGAAGTGTGGCATCAGATCCCAAGGTCTGAAGATTTGGTACTCTGGAGGAAATTTTGTTGCAATGGCTTGAGTCAGGAACTTATGGAGGTCGGATTTAATCTTGACCGTTGAATGATAGAGGGTACATGGAGGTAGATGCGGTAGTCCAAAGACTGGGCACTCAGGGAGGATTGAGAGTTTGGATAGTTCGAAACTCTCGAAGCCCAAAGTTCTATAGTAAATATTATCCATTGGATGTTGGGAAGCCGAGGACCATTGATCCACCCACTTCACGAGTTCACCAATGCGACACTCTGGGAGATTTGTTGTGATGTGATTTGGAAACCGGTGAAGCCCAGAGTCTTGGAGCTCCTATCCACCGTATACTTGAATAGAGATTATGGACAGTAGATCCACCATCCTTCATGAGTTCGCCAGTTCAATGTTCTGTGATGTTTTTGATGTGCGAAAAGGGAAACCTCCGAAGCTCCGTAGCCTTGAAGTTTCAAGGCTCTGGATAAGTGCCCAACTATTAGCAGTTGGTCACAGCCGTGGTCACATGCGAATTAAGGGTTGAAGAAAAAGGAGCTAGCACCTAAAAGTAAATTGTAGAATAGAACAGGGCTCAAAGATAGAGCCGTGGGAATTCTTGATCGATCAAAGACTCACAGAAAATGGATTATGATATTCTTTTGTTGAATCAAATTGTTTAAGTTATTCTGGAAAATTATTAAGTCTAATAGCCTGACAAAATTCGGTTGACTGCACATTTTGCAGAGATAACAATTGTTAGAACCAAACCAAATTGTTACATAGTACAGAGAAATGGAAGAGGCACATGATGCTTACAATCTGGAGGATGAAGTTAGAGGAATGGATGTCCATTTGGAATTTGAAGGAACAAACTCCAATGGGCATGGAGAAGAAATAGATAAAGACGCGAGCATGATGAAAATCATTAAAAAATTTCAAATGTCCAAATTCACCAGGCAGATAACGAAAGGCTTAAGAAATCCAAGTGACAACATGAAGACTTCAATATGAAGTTGATGCAGAGTCTGGAAAGAATTGAAAATAAGTTGGATAAGTAAAGTGGATCCAACAAATCAGGGAGCCACAGGTCCCCTGATGAGGAAAGAAGAGAAATAAGTGGTAATTGACATCACCAACACTCCCAAAGGCATTCCAAAAGGAGGCCACACAGTATTTCAATTCCATCTCCTACTAGAAAGCATGGTATATCTGAAGTGGATGAACTGAAGGGTGAAATGAATAAGATCAAACCTCCTACTTTTGATGGAGAACACAAGAAAGATGAAGATGTCGAGACATGGCTACTCGACATGAGAAAATGTTTACAATTGCATAATTATTCCTCATGCAAAAGGAAGAATCACAATCTATCAGATGAAAGGAAAGGAATCCGCGTGGTGGGATCATCTTGTGCAAATGCAACACATCAGAGAGAAGAATGTTACATGGAAGGAATTCAAGAGGCATTTTGAAAAGAAGTACTTAACCAAGAGATACTATGACAAAAATATGAAAGAGTTATTTGAACTTAAATTGGGAATCATGAATATAGATGAATATGAAAGGAGATTTCTAGAGCTTTTGAAGTATGTCCCTTTCATCAAGGATGAGACAATCAAGATCCAGAGATATCTGAGTGGGCTGCGACCTTCTATCAGTGACAAAATCCCATATGATGATCCTAAAACTATGGAAGAAACCATAAGGAAGGAATTTTTTTTATATGATCAGCATAAATGAAATCCTACTTTCTAAAGAACTTGGAAAGACAAGAGGAAGTTTAAGAAGGAGTAGAGGCAAAAGGGGAACAAGCCACCATTTTTCAGAAATAGTCTTCAAGAATAACTAGTTTTGAGGGAGCCCATGATGGATGAAGTAGGTGGGCAAAGGCCAAGGCATACACCTATGCAATGTTGGGGTTGTAATGGAGATCATAAGTATAGAGATTTCCCTCACAGAAAAGACAGGGTGAGAATGGTTCACAATGTTCAGCAAGAAGAAATAGTGGAGGACATGGGCAAAAGAGTGCCAAGAATCTATGCAGCCCTGGACAACAAGCAAGCTGAGTTTCAATCACACATGATTGAAGTCAAAGGTATGATCAATAACCATGCCTTTACTATTTTAATTGATTTGAGGGCTAGTCTTAGCTATATAGATCCTAAGGTAGTGGAAAGATTTCAATTACCAAGAAGAAAGCATGGGAAATCTTGGTTGGTGTAGTTGGCTATAGGAGCCAAGAGAAAGGTTGTTGAGTTGGTTAAATTATGTCCAGTGGGCATGAATGGACTGAGTACCAAGGCATATTTGAACATCTTGCCTTTAGAATCATATGATTTCCTAATTGGTATGGATTGGTTGGACCAACACCATGCCATATTAGACTGTCATAACAAGGCATTCACTTGCTTGGATGAGGAAGGAAATCAAAGAAAAGTCCAAGGAATTCCCAGAGAAGTTATTGTCCAAGAAATCTCAACAATGCAGCTGAAGAATTGTTATAGGAAGGGTTGTCAAATATTTGCAGCCCATATGGATGAAGAACCTAAGGATAAGGTGCCAAAATTGGAGGATCATTCAGTCTTGAAATATTTTGATGATGTGTTCAAGGAGATACTAGGGCTACCCCCAAAGACAGATATTGATTTCTCTATAAATGCAATGC
>ML795889.1:177714-203231 GCA_009831015.1 Picea engelmannii
TAAGGTCATAACTCTCAAACCATGAGGAGTTATGTGACACTCCACATACCACTAGAAATGGAATGACATGGACTATCCATATAGAATAGTATTACCTTCAAATATAGCAAAAATCATACCATTATCCATCAAACAAACTTGGGTCCATTACCCAAACCTGGGTTCTCCAACTTCACATGGTCATAACTCTCTAACCATGAGGAGTTATGTGACATTCTACATACCACCAAAAATGGCATGACAAGCACTATCCATATAGGATAGTTTCCCTGACAAATTCATTGTCCTTCATTTCATTATTCCACAATTAAGCATGGGTTCTCTTACTCCGCAAAGCGTCTTCCCATGAGGGCTTTCACCATAAGGGGACCACTTTGGAGTTCATCCATATTTTCTTCTTATCAACCATGACCAAAAAATAATGATTCATATTTACATCAAATAATATTGGGTCCATTACCCAAACCTTTGTGCTACGAGGATTTCTTCAAGGGTGTACATCAATGACAACCAACCTTAATCAACACTTATAGTATGACTGAAGCTCTTCTTTATGCTCATATGCTCGTGAAGTGATATAAATGAAGTGACGATCTGTGCAGAACTTCATGAGAGGTATGAACCGGTGCAGGGTGTTTGGCATCATGCGAGGGATAGCTTCGATGACCCTCTTCAACTACACGTAGTATGTATGTGTTGGCACAGGGGTAGACCCGAGGTTCACTCCAAGAGCGCACCAACAAGCCCTAGCTACTGGCCCTTTCGGCAACACTTGTGAAGCAGATTGAATCTCACCCGAAGCAGCTATGAGGAGTGTTGTAGGACAGAGATGTCTACAACCAGGGGAATATCAAGTGGATCCAGTACAACATCAAATCATTATGCATCTAACACTTATCAAGCTAGATCTATCATGTGCAACTATAGATCTGATCTAACACAACAATGCAAATAACAATATAACAATGACAGAGATCAAAGAAAAAATCACACTCAATGTAAGATATACGTGGTTCACCCTCTCTCTAGGGCTACGTCCACAGAACTGTGCTTATGATTTATTAAGGTAAAGCTTATAGTTCTTGTCAGCACTCTCTGCTAGCACATCTTCTTCTTATTCTCTCTTTCTCTCCCACTCCTGTGCAACCAGCTACAAGACTTGATATTCGCACCCAACTAAAGATCTTACAATGCCAGAAGGATCTTACTCTCAACACTTCTCTCACTCACAATACAATATTCTCTCAATGAGCAAAAATCAATAATAATGCTCAACAATAGTACTGACTTGACCTAGGTCCTCTCGACCTATATTTATACAATATAGTCCCTCACCGATAGCCTTAGGTTGAGACCTAGGTGTCAAAAACCCTAGATATACAAACCCTAGGTGTCTAAGACCCTAGTTCAACTTGACCCTCTTTTCCCGGCCTTCGCCAGCCTATCTCTCCTTTCTTCCCATGCAGTGCTAACGGTGGATTTTCCCGCTATCTGAGTTTTCTTTGATCCATATACCTTGCTTATCTGTCATCCCTGATCTCCTCATCCAACAACTAGCTTTCTTGGGCTTCACTCCTTCTTTTCTTCTCTTTTGCTTACTTCAACCCAGTAACAGTCATTGTGTCTCCCACGAAGTTCACATTTTACCTCTTCTTCCTTGATATTCGCTTGATTTCATACCCAAGGGACAACATGCCCCCAACACTCACATGTGACTCATCCTGAGGTACTTTAGATTTGATCCTTTTGTTTTACTTTGAATTTGGACTGTGCAGTGCAGTCTTTGCTTTTTGCTTTATGCCTCCTCTCCATCCCTGTGCAGACTGTCTTTTCTGTGTCTAGTACCCAATTTCAATTGCACCTGTTACCTAGACCCTTTTCTTCTAGCTTTCTACTAAGAGCTACGAGGCAGTTGGTTGTCATAGTACAACTTCAACCAACTCCCATTCACCAAGTCTTCCTTCCATTCTCCCTTCAATGTCTTCAGCTAAGCAGCTCATCCTTCTGTAATATATGTGATCTCATATGGCCCAAGCCAATGCGTTCTAAACTTCCCTAGATGTTTGGTAAACTTGTTGTCATATATCAATGCTAAATCACCTTGTCTAAAAGCCTTCGTCTTGATGTGCCTATCATGGTAGAACATCTCTCTGTCCTTCTGAACATGCTGACTAAATCCTGCAATAAATCTGTCTTCTTCCAGTTCAACCAACTGTGTGAGCCTCTCCCGAACAATGCCGGTATCATCCATGTCTGTAAATGCAACAATTCTTAAGCTTGGTACCAAGTATTCCATCGGGACAACAACTTCAAGACCATAAACCAACTTGAAGGGGGTCTACATTGTTAATTTCTTGCAAGTGGTTCTATAAGCCCAAAGTACTGCAAGTACTCTTAAATCCCAGTCATCCCTGTTCACACTGCAAATCTTTGTCAATGATGTCTCCAAGATATTGTTGAATGCTTCAACCGTTCCATTTTCTTGTGGGTGGTAAGGTGTACTCTTCTGATGGTGGATTGCAAATTCTTCATTTAGGGATTTAACTGTCTTATTGATGAAATGTGTGCCTTGATCACTCATGAGGATATTGGGGCATCCAAACCTGGTTATTATGTCATCAAATATAAATCATGCAACTATAGTTTCTCTACAGTCCTTGACTACTCTGGCTTTGCATCTGGTTTCAAAGGTATTCTCATATCTCCCATAGGTCCTTTGAGTCCCTTCATATCAATGAACTTGGTTGGAACCATGTCCTAATATTCATGCAATAGATCTGTAATATTGTCAATGGTAGCAACATCCTGATAATCTCCGACATTGGCAAGCTTCAGTGTCTTCTTTGTTCCAATATTGACCTTTTTGATCTTGGTTGGCTGACCAATAAATGGTAGCTCGGCTCATGGTCCTTCCACATCTCTTTGGCCTTCTGTTCCAATGATGTTTATCTTCATGGGATCATCATTGTCATCAACATTGATGTTGTAGCAGCCCTGCAATTTCTGGAGAGGCGCAGTCCATTCATCCTCTTCGTGTTCCATAGGGGGGCTAGATGCCTCTTCGAATACTTACTGAATCACAATCTGTAATGCTTGGTCTACTGAAGGGTATTCACTCTCAAATAGAAAGGTGGTGATAAAATTCTGAATCATACCTTTCCAATCTGCAGTGACAAGGCGCAACTCCGCTTGAAGGTACCAGTTGATAGGGGTAGTGTCCAGTGTGTTAATGAATATTTTCACCCATTTCTCTCGAGGAATGTCACTCCAGGCTTCTTCACAACTTTGCAGATGGTCCTTTGGGCAACCTCGACCATTATACCTTACTTCGCAGCTTACTGCTTGTGCTAAGAACCGTGTTGTCATCAAGGTTTGACATTGTGTCCAGTCTGTGATGTTTATTTTATGTGTCCCCCACAATCTCACTGGTGTAGCTTTTAGGGCCTCATCCATTTCCAGCAATCGATGTTGTGTTGGTACACTTGTTTCAAAATCTGATAGGAAGGCTTCTAAAGAGTTCAAACCATCAAATGTGGGTAAGTTACTTACTGTTGTGTTGATCCAATGAACTTCTCTGGTTAATCTAGCACATATTCTGGTAGATACTTCATACATCTGGTTCTGCTAGTTCTCCAGTGCTTCTTCTGAATCTGATGAACATGTGATGTCACTTCGCCAGATCAGATTCCCATCGACTGTAGGGTTGATGTAATCCTGTTGTCTGGCTGTCAGTTTGTAGATGTTTTCCAGTTCGAATGCATGGTCTTCTTCTCTGATGGGCTATGTCTAACGCAGACTCTCATCTGGATCTAAGGGTGTGATGACCCTAAGGCCATCTCTTTCGAATTGCATACATCTTTTCTTCAAATCAACAACAATAGAGTTGTTGAAGGCCCAATAAATTCCTAACAATATAGGGTAAGGAAAAATGTCATCAACAATTTCAATTACCTCAAAATTTGCAAAGGTTCTAACTCCGTCGATGTCCACATGGACATGCTACAATCGTCCAAATGGGTTGACAGCTTGTTGATTGGCCATGCGAAGCCTGATAGGGGATAGATCAGCTTGGGTTTTCCCATCAGTACCCAAGTTTGCTTCGTCATGACATTGACCTTCGACTCTAAGTCAAGGACCACATAATCTATATCATACTCTCCTATCTGAGAATTCAAATGTAATTCTTTATTTGTCCTTCTCTTCTTTCCAATCTAGTGTACTTCCCTATTTAGTAAGGGGTCTACCTTTCCTAGCTCATATTTCCTGATTAAGTTTTGTATCTCTTGTACAATGTTCTCATCTTGAATTAACTTAATACAAGTGTACAAAAATTCGATGAGCTTACTTACCTCTGTTCTTTCTCTCAGTGAAGAAAACTGATCAAATACTAGTGGCATTCTATATTCTCTTAATTCTGGCCATGTTCTTGATGATGAGCCTTGATCTCTTCTGAATTCTTTCCTTGCATATTCAAATGTTCATCTTTCTTTCTTGGCATCAAAATTTTGAGTCTTCTCTGCAGCTTTTCTGACTTCTGAGTCTTTTGTAGTCTTTCCCTGGGTCACTCTATATTCTCCTGTAACAACGCCTCCTCGAGTAATAACAATGACTCTAGGGTCTTCTCCATGAGGTTCAACATATATTAGTTTCACTTGCAGGTTATGCTGAGGTCCTCGTCTTTCCTGTAGCTTAGCTAGTAGTATAGGGAAGTCCTCTATGATATGCTCAAAAGAGTTGCAATAATTGCAAGTGGTGCAAGGTTTCTGACAGTACCTTGCTAGATGCCCTGGCTGTGCGCAGTTGTAACATATTATTTGTCCTAGGCCTCGACCCATTCCTCATCCTCGTCCTCGTCCTCTGTATCCACCATGAGGATTGAGATTTCCTCTTCTTGGGGAGTTATAATGTGCATTGTTTCCTTCTTGATGCACTTTTCCTTGGATCTTGTATATGTCTCTTAATATTTCATGCATAAGGTCAAAGGCCCTACAATCTCTGTCATCATTCCCTACTGACTTACAAAATGTGCAATACAAGTTTGTGGGTGTCTGAACATACTTCTACATATAGTAGCACTCACCGAGGTGATGTCGATTTCTACATACTTCGCACCAGAGTAATGTGACTTGCTTCAAAGGATTCAGAGCTCTTGAGGCCAAATATTCATGAAATGCAAGGCAGTGTTCCTTATCATGGCCCTCTGATCTACATATGACACACCATATGTTTTCTCTTTTTTCCTTTCCCTTATCCTTTTTTATGTCTTCGACCTATAAAGACAAACTGGTCAGCTGGCTCAATATCTGGCTCATACTAAGATGGATTCTCCCATAGGGGATGATTCAAGATTCATGGCGATCTCCAGCACCTCAGGCCGTGAAACAATTTTCTGTTGCATCAGAGGAACTCTGATGCATGGTAACAATGCAGTGATGAACCATTCTTTGTTCTGTTCATCTGGGATCTTAAAAGTTAATCGGCATGTTAAGGTCTTGAATCTCTGATTGAATTTCCAGACAGGTTCGACAAACTTTTGTTTGATCTCCTTCAGCTCTATAATACATTGTGACTCCACTTTGGTTTTCTTGAATTCTACAATCAACATGTTCTTGATCTCATTCAATGGTTGGGGCTATGCAAGTCCTTGGACAAGCTTCATGTACCAGCTCAGTGCACGATCTCTAAGAGTAGTGTTGAACTGGGTTCTTTTGACAACATCATTAGTGACATTCTTAATATTCCACACGGCTTCATATGCAGGAACCAATGTTGATCTGGGTCTTTAGATACATCCCCTCTAAAGATAGGGAACCTCATCTCATCCTCCATAGAGCTACCTGGGTTTCCTGTCTAAGTAGATGCTGAACTACTAGTAGTAACACTCTGAGGACTCTGGTGATTCTGATTACTCTGATTTCGTAGTACTGTTGAAACAATAGGAGGGTTAATGATACTTACTTCAGTGGTCTGTGCAGTTCCTGAGTTTTTTGGCTTGTCTTGGCGAAGTTATTCAGTTGCTCCTTCCTCTGGCCTAGAGGGTTCTGGACGTTCTTTGTCTGTTAGATCTGCCTCTTCCCCACTGTAGAAACCTTCTTCTCCATAGTTTTGCTTGAACATGTTCTCAAGGTGAACCCCTATAAACACTCTCCCACTGTGCGTATGTCCATCTTCTGTGTCAATGTTGCTGTCCAAATTTTTGAACATTAGATTTTCTGGCTTCAACCAATCTAGTGTATCTTTAGAATTTTCTTCTCATGCAAGAGCATCTTGATTCTCAGCTTTAGAAAATGCAGAAATTTCCCTCTGGGTCCTTTGAAAAAGTATTTCTCAGCTTGGCTATATAAATCTACTTTGTCGACAACAAATTCGGTGATATACCCTCCAATGGTACTATCAAGCCAATGATCTACTACTTTGGATACAGCGTTGTCGAATCTTTTAACCTTATGGATCAACGCCAACGTCCAAGCCACAACGGGTCTAGATTTGATCTCGAACTAGGTATCAGCTAACCTAGTCAACCACTCAAACAAATCTTGATGGATTCCTCCAAAGAAGATCTCGTGGATGCCGGTGAAAATGTATCTTTGTAGCCAATCTTCAGTACTTAGCTTAGGGTTCTTGTTTTGGGCTTCAACGAAGTCCCTCTCTTGATCTTCTATCCACTTTTGAATCTCTATCTTCAATGGGAACCACCTTGACATTCCCTCACGAATATTACAGTCCCAACAACGAAACCATTTGTTGGCACAGGGGAAAACCCAAGGTTCACTCCAAGAGCGCACCAACAAGCTCTAGCTACTGGCCCTTTCGAAAACACCTACGAAGTAGTTGCAATCTCACCCGAAGTAGCTATGAGGGGGGTTACAGGACAAAGATGTCTACATCCAGAGGAATATCAAGTGGATCCAGTACAACATCAACTCATTATACATCTAACACTTATCAAGCTAGATCTATCCTACGTAGCTATAGATCTGATCTAACACAACAATGCAAATAACAATATAACAACAATAGAGATCAAAGAAACAATCACACTCAACACAAGATATACATGGTTCACCCTCTCTCTAGGGCTACGTCTACAGAACTATGCTTATGATTTATTAAGGTAAATCTTATAGTTCTTGTCTGCACTCTCTACCAGCAGATCTTCTTCTTCTTCTCTCTTTCTCTCCCCCTCCTATGAACCGAGTTGCAGGACTTGATCTGCGCACCCAGTTGTAGGACTTGATCTTCGCACCAGCTGAAGATCTTACAATGTTAGAAGGCTCTTACTCTCAACACTTCTCTCACTCACAATACGATATTATCTCAATGAAAAAAAATCAATAACAATTCTCAACAAAAGTACTGACCCAACCTAGGTCCTCTCAACCTCTATTTATACAATATAGTCCCTCACCAACAACCTTAGGTCGAGACCTAGGTGTCAAAAACCCTAGATATACAAACCCTAGGTGTCTAAAACCCTAGGTCAAATTGACACTCTTTTCCTGGGCTTCTCCAGCCTGTCTCTCCTTTCTTCCCATGCGGTGATAATGGTGGATTTTCCCGCTATCTGAGTTGTCCTTGATTCATATACCTTGCTTATCTGTCATCCTTGATCTCCTCATCCAACGACTAGATTTCTTGGGCTTTGATCCTTCTTTTCTGCTCTTTTTCTTACTTCAACCCAGTAACAATCACCGTGTCTCCCATGAAGTTCACATTTTACCTCTTCTTCATTGATCTTTACTTGATTTCATACCCAAGGGCCAATAGTATGGAATATTGCATTTGATTTCCACTATTTTCCCATATCGCTCAAGTACCAGAGCGTGGTGAACTTTGCAACGAGTGGTTCAAACAACTCAATGTCTGGGAAGGTCGCACCTTCCAGCATCTCCCAAGCAGTAATGCTATGAGGATCAGAAGCTAGCTAAAGTGGAGCTCATAGCCCTGATCCTAAGATTCACAAAAATCTAGTTCCAGCTGTTTGACTAGGTATTTCGCCTAGTTCATCTAGAGTCCTTCTACACATTTCTCGGTAAGGTCAACAATGAATCCTGTGACCTATGCAAGTTTGTTCTTTCTCATGAGCTTTCTTGTGATCTATTGCCAGGCTAGGTGCACTGCACCATTCTTGATGGGAGCTACCTTGTAGCCTTGTGTCCCCTTTTCTACATCACCATATGTGTCTTTGATTCTCAGTGCCAGTGTGCGATTTGTGGCCTTCCTTGGGTAGAAGTCCTGTGGATCGAGTCCTTGCATGCTCAATCCGGTGATCCTATGGATCAACGTTGTATCGACTATGATGCATCTATCTATCCATAGATATATGCCATGGTAACATGATAGTAGGAGATTAACACACGCGTTAAACTCCTAGTGCTTTCCAAAGTGCAGAATCTTCATCACATTCAAGAGGGTGGACTATGCAAGGTTCATAGTCCATGGTTGGGGGATTATTTTTTATTTATTCAATTTCATCCTGGTCAGATACTTGTAACGAGTGAGCATACTGTAGTTCTTACGGTCCCCTAGGTTTAATTCATTGAAAGTCAACATCGCGATCTTATCCTACTGTGTTCTAATTGCACGTATCCCCTTCGGGAGGTACTCAGTAACCATGGTGTAATCAAAGTCTCTTGGGACATTGTCACGACTCATTTCACCAGCCAGAGTCGGGATGTAGTCGGGAAGGATAGTTGGGATTAACTTCGTGTTTGCCAAGTCATCTCGATGCTTGGTTATTTTCTCTACTATAGGTTAGGATGGTCCAGATCCACGAGCATTCAACAGGGAGGCTTTCACTCCTCTCGTCGATGAAGCTTGAATTCCAATGGACATCACATTATTAGCCATAAGGTTGATTAGAAATTCTTCGACGATTTTCTCTGTGGCACTGAGGTTGTCTGACATGCACACTTAGATTGGATAACTCAGGTGGATGAATGAGTTCTCAAAGCAATATAATAGGTGTCGATATCAATAAACATAGCGTGGTAGTAATGGGATGGCTTGGATACAATTCACAAAAGTGTTCTTGGTGCAACAGTCGATGGATCTCTCAAATGGATGAGAAGCCTTCATCAATGCGGTTTTGTGCATTGTGGCACGGTCCCAACGGTCTGATGGTGAGCTTTCGGTCCATAAATGTTGTTCTAACTGTTTGGGGCATCGCGCTAGTGGTTATAATGCTTTCAATAGCTATATCGCTTTGCCATGGCGAAGTGCCATGTTGCGTTGTTTTGATATCTCAGCGAAGTTCCAGTTTTGCAAACCTTTTTTTTTCTATGAAGTCCCTTCTGTAACATTCAACAATTTTTTTATCTTTTCCCTCTTCTTACTGATCTTTCTAGCCTTCTTCCCTATAATCTTCTTCTCGACATTTCTCTTTCCATTCTGATTCTTATCTCCTTTTAGCATAGTAACTTTGCATTGTTGATGGCCTTCCATAAGGTTAGAGAGTAATACTTCTTCTCTGACCGGGGTAGGTGCTTCACTCTTCGGTGAGTCTTATTGTGTTCTTTCAACTTCGACATCTAAGTGGTTGGCTTTAAATAGCTTTGATCTGTTCTCCTGTTCTTCAATCAAGTGTACTATCCTCTTAGTCCTGAAGTCTCTCAGTTCTTTCCTCTTTTTTTCTAAGACTTCCTCTTCTTTTCTTTTGGCTTGATCTTTCTCAATCCAATTTTTTCCTAGTAACATAGAAAATGGGGCGTTGTTCTCAACGAATTTAAAAACTTCAATCTCTTCCTTTGAAGAAGTTCCATGAGCACTCATAGATATCTGGGTAAGTCTTCCACATAGGGTTATCAGCTTCCCTCTGAATAATCCCATCCCTCCTAATGAAGGAATCATAGCAGGCTTTCCCAAAATTTCCCAAGTTCTTGCTGTCATGATATTCACCTATGTTTCCTCATCTAGAACACAGTCAATGTTGAAGTCTCCTATTCTTGTTTCTATGCACTCTTTTTCTTTGAAGAAATCTAATAAGTTGATATTTTTGTGATCATTCAAGGTTTCTTTCATTTGTAGCAATACATTCTTTGATTCTTTCTGGGGTTTTGCCATGGTCTTAGTTTCTTGATCTTCCTTAGGGTTTTCTTGTATCATATTCATTCTTTCAACCTTAGCAATCATCCCAGGGCAATCCAAAACTTCATGATCCATATATTTACAACAAAGACAACTAGGTCTTCTACCAGGGCATTCCTTAGCAACATGTCATGGTCTTTTGCAACTATAGCAAAGATTTAATCCTCTCTTTCTTTTGAATGATCCCCAACCTTTCCTGTACTGCGCACTAGGGTCACAGTAACTAACCTGCAAAAAATTATTTCTAGGATCCTGCATCCATTTATTAGTCCAAACATTCTTTCTATGCACATGGATAACATATCTTTCATTATTTCTATCAGATCTACTCATATCAAACCTTCTTTCATCTAATTGTGCCCTAGTTTTTAGGCTAGGACAAAATTTATCAAACATACATAGATCCATACTTTTGAAAAAATAAATTCCACTTATCTTACCTTTAGAAAAGTACAAAGCCTTCAAATCTTACCTCTTTAATAAAAAAAATTCACTAATCTTACCTCTATCAGAGCACAAAGCTTTCAGATCTTACCTCTTTTCTTCAGATCTTCCTCCACAGAACTTCATAAATCAAGTAGAAAACTATGCAATAAAGCAACATATCTACTCACATAGCTTTATTTTCTTCAGTTCCCAGCAATCACAGTTTCAGGTCCCGACAACGGAACCATTTGTTGGCATAGGAGCAGACCCAGGGTTCAACACTCAAGAGCGCACCAACAAAACCCTAACTATCATCCCTTTCAATGACACCTGTGAAGCAGATGAAGTCTCACCCGAGGTAGAGGCAGGGGTGGTTGTAGGACTCAGATGTCTGCAACCTTAGCTAGGACACCGATCTGTGATTACAACACCTTAACAGAGCATTTAGTAGTTATAGTTCATTGATATCCAACCTTAGTTTACAACACAGATAAACCCTAATAATAGAGAAGCACAATATTCATACAGATCCAATATATTCAAGCACTAATCACATCAACATAGATTATATCTAGCATTCATTCACATTTTTTAGCACTAAGCTATCATATCAAATTCTTCTGAGCATATATCAGTGCACTAATCATTTAATCATAGAAACAAGAGAACAACCATAAACCACAAAGCAACCAAAACACATGATAAACATGGTTCACCCCCAGCCTAGGGCTACGTCCACCAACTCTTATTCTCTTTTATTTCCTTATGTCAATCTTCTACATGCACAGATCCATGAGATCTCACTCCACAGAGAACAAGATATCTACATGCACTTTGCTAGATCCTTCTTTCCCGAGTTATAGCACAAATACTTTCCACCATATCTTACAATCACTTGCACTTAGCTCTACAAGTCTCACACAATATGCACGAAGCATCTACAATCCACACTTTCACTTAGCTCTAGAAGTCTCACATAGTATGCACAAAGCATCTACAATCCACACTTGCACTTAACACTTAGCAAGGTACCAAAAGACCTTCTCCTTTATTACCTTGCCTAGACTTCTATTTATACATTACAAAAAGGGCCTAAACATGGGTAAACCCATGGGTCGACATTCCCATACCCGTTACATAGCCCAAAACCCAAAAATCCCTAAAAAGGGGATGAGATCCCACCATCTCCGCTTCGACTCGCGCTCTGCCTTCGACAGCCTATCGAAGTCCCAAAAGTAGGTCAAACATGACCAAGGATCCTTAAAACTTGGTCAAGGGCCAACAGAAACACCTAAGAATGTGACAGAAGTCAGATCCTTCATGGGTCTAGCTAGTTACTACATGAGATTCATTGTGGGGTTTTCAAGGATTTCTCACCCAATCACTTCCTTGCAAAGAAAAGGGGTAAAGTTTCAATGGACAAAAGAATGTGAAAAGAGATTGCATCAATTGAAGCAGTTGTTAACCAGTGCTCCAATTTTGAATATTGCAAATCTGGATGAAGAATTCATTGTTTGGACAGACACATGCAAAGAAGGACTGGGTGGAGTCCTCAACCAGAATGGGTTTGTGATATGTTTTGATTCCAGGAAATTGAAAGAGCATGAAAGGCTCTACGCCACTCACAATTTGGAGTTGGCAGCCATAGTACACACTTTAAATAAATGGAGACACCACCTCATGGGAAAGAGGTTTGAGTTGAGAACAGACCATAATGGTCTGAAATATTTGTTTGATCAACCTACTTTAAATTCTTGGTAGAGAAGATGGTTGGGATTCCTCTATGAGTATGACTTTTATATCAAGCACATCAAAGGAAAGGAGAACAAAGTGGCTAATGCACTCAACAGAAGATTGCATGAACTACATGCTACAACCATCAACATGTATCAAACCAATCTTATAGACAAAATTTTGGAGGCTGCAAAAGAAGATACACAGTACATGGAAATGGTAACAAAGTTACAACAAGGTAAGATGCTACAGAAAATAGAAGATTATAGATTGGAAGTTGATGGAATACACCTGTACATTAACATAATTTATGTACCCAGTTCTCACAAATTGAGGAGTATGATCTTGAAAGAGATGCATAACATGCCTTATGCTAGGCACCCTGGATATCAGAAAACAGTGGCAACAGTCAAGAGTCATTACTATTGTCCATGCATGAAGAAATAAATTGCAAAATACATCGCCAGATGTATGGAGTATCAAAGGGTCAAAGTTGAGCATAGACACCTAGTTGAGTTGCTACAACCATTACCCATTCCTAAGTGGAAATGGGAAGTGGTGAAAATGGATTTCATCACAAGATTAACCAGAACAAACAAGCAACATGATTCCATCATGGTGGTAGTGGATAAGCTTACAAAGGTTGCCCATTTTATTCCCTTGAATACTACTCACACGTTATCTAATGTCACTAATATTTTTGAGGGAAATAACATGATTGCACAGTATTCCCAAGAAAATTATGTCTGATAGAGACCCAAAATTTACCTTGAAGTTTTGGAGAGCATTATTCAAGGGGCTCGAAACGATCCTAAACTTCAACATAGCCTATCATCCTGAGTTTGATGGACAAACCGAAAGAGTAAATCAAGTGGTAGAAGATATGTTAAGAATGCATGTGATGGACAAACCATCCATATGGGAAGACTTCCTACACTTGGTAGATTTTTCTTACAATAATGGGTACCAAGCATCACTGAAGATGAGCCCATTTGCGACACTTTATGGAAAAAAGTGTAACGCAACAATAAGATGGGACAACCCAGTTGATAGAGAAACAATTGGGCCAGAGTTGCTCATGGAAATGGAAGAAAATTTGTTAAAGATAAAGCAGAATTTGAAGGTTGCCCAAGACAGGCAGAAAAGCTATTCCGACAAAGGAAGAACCCACAGGGAGTTTAAAGTGGGTGATCATGTTTTCTTGAAGGTGAAAGCCAATAGAAGTTCCCTGAAGCTGGGAAACTATTCCAAGTTGGCAACTAGATATTATGGACCATTTGAAATTCTAGAAAGGATTGGACCAATAGCTTATATGCTTGCATTTCCTACATGCATGACTATTCATAATGTATTTCATGTCTCATTGCTTAAGAAATATATACCTGATGATAATCATGTGATTGATTGGAATGTGATTTAGGTGGAGCAAGAAGGTGCTTTACAAGTGCGTATAGTGCACATACTGGACTGGAAGAGAAAGAAGCTCTGGAATTGAGCCATAGGGATTGTAAAGGTTCAGTGGACCTGGTACGATCTCGAGGACACAACGTGGGAGCATAAAGATGCTATGCAGGCATAATACCCACATCTTTTTGAAGATTTTGAAAATCTTGTTGATGTTGTGTAAAAGAGTTGCACTGAGGACAGTGCAAAAATAAGGGGAGGGGATTGTAATATCCCAAGGTCGAGCCCCGGTTTTGATTATGAATGTAACATGTTTTGTAGGCTGGTGAGCCAAGTAATTATAAGTTGGTAGGCTTATGTGTTTATTAGGACGGAGAGCCTAGATGTTAAAGGCCAGGAGCCTGTTTTGTACATGCAAATATTCATATTATTAATAACACAACATCGTTGCATGTAGAATGACCATGAAGAAAGAGTTATGGGGGACTAAGCTCCACTAGGTTGGGCAAGAGATGAGGCTAAGAGATTGAGGAAAAAGGGCTAAGCTTAAGAACCTAATAGATTAATATATTATTATTCTAAAAGTTGTAAAGAAGATATTAATTTATCATAAGTTCCTTTAGGGAGAGGAACAAGTTCCAAGTGGGGGGAAAGTGCTCCTGGAGAGCCAAGTATCATGAAAAACACAAACAAATTTATGGGGGGGAGTTCTCACCATTTTGACCATTCTCACCATTTTTCTCTAACCGTTCTAACCAGGCTGGCCATCTATTACCATGATTGACCAACGCACCCAACAAGCACACAGTAACCCCAAAATGCCATTGTGGAATTCCTGAAACACCCCAAACCTCTAAAACAAGCTGAATTGATACCCTCGCTGCACCTGTACCCTAGGGGTTTCCTGCATGTTGTCATTTCAATATCATTACCCCACATCCAGGTTTTGTTGCTGCCATCACCATGTCCATGTGTTGAGGAGCGAGAGTGAAGAAGTGGGTTGTCAGACCCATGGATAGAAGAAGCAGGTTGTCAGGCTTGTGAGAAAATATCTCTAGGTGAGAGAGTGTGCTAAGGAAGTGAGTTCTCCTGGAGAGAGTCCAGTAGCAGCTACAAATCTCTGAGAATTCCTGATCCGGCCTGTTGCTGAAGCCCGAGAAAGGGAAGTGTAGCAGTCGATGGACTGTGTGAGAGTGAAGGTGTACACTCTTGGGGTGGGACAAGAATGTGGGGAATGAGAGTCTATGAGACATGGGTGTAAGTGGATCCTTGGAGGAAATCCTTCCTATTGTACTATGCAACTTCTTCTTGTCCCTGCCTAGTCTGGGAATCCCTCGCCCGGTGGAGTTTACTCCCAGCTTAGGGGTGACCCACTGCTGAGAGTGATGAGCAATGTGGTCTAAGGATGGGAGGTTCATGGAAGGTCTGCACGCAGTTGGTGTACTCCAATTAAGAGATAAGTATCATTTTTTTTCTTAATGGTTAAATGATGTATTTTAGTGCATATCTTTGATTCTTGTAATAATATCATGTGTTCCGCTACATGTATGTTTTCATGTTATCTCTATTTATTTCATGTTAAGTTTATATGTGAATTTTTCCGCAAAAGAGATCTATCTGAGGTGATGACGCCCGACTTGTTGGTGGTTGGGGACATTACAAAATGGTATAAGAGCATTTTCTGGAGTAGCATGGCCCAACTTGGGTGGCTAAGGATGTTACAAATTTGTATCAAAGAATTTTCTTGAGTAGCATGGCCCGCCCTGGATGGACAGGGATGTTACAAAATTGTGGCCTGACTTGAGTGGTCGGGGATGTTACAAATTGGTATCATAGAATTTTTTGGAGTAGCATGGCCTGACTTGGGTGGCTGGGGATGTTACAAGATAACTAGTAGGTCACAGGCTCCACTTGCTTGAGAATTGTATAAGGATCATAAAATTTGGGAGCAAGTTTTTGATAGTGTTCAACTTTGTTTGAAGTCTTCTTATAAGGTTGCAAACGAAGAAACACATGGTCCCCTTCAGCAAATTGACATTTGGAACCACCTTGATATGCTTGTTGCTTCATGTGATTCTGAGCAATGACCAAATTTTCTTTCAGGGTATGAAGAATGGCCTCTCAGACTGTAAGATTTTTGTCAACCTCCTGAACCTTCGAGACACCTGACATGTATGAGAGAACTGGTGATGGATTTTATCTGTATATTGCTTCAAAAGGAGTCATGCGAGTAGTTGTAGGGTAATATGTGTTGTACCACCATTTAGCTAGGGGTAACCATTGAGCTCGATAATTTTGTATGTCAGATGAAAAACACCACAAAATATGTTTCCAAACACTTGTTGACAACTTCAATTTATCCATAAGTTTGGGGATGATAGGTGGTGCTGAGATAAAATTGGGTTCCCTGGAGCCTAAACAATTCTTGCCAAAAATTCTCGGTGAAATTTGGATTTGTGTCAGAGACAATAGAATGAGGTATGCGATGAAGTTTGAATATATTATACATGAAAATTTGAGCCAATGTGGATGTGGTGAATGGGTGTTGAAGAGAACATAAATGAACATATTTGGAAATTCAATCAACTACCACCATGTTGACTGAATTATTTATGGATTTAGGTAAGCCAACAATAAAATCCATATAAATATCCCTCCAAATAATAGGGGGAATCAAAATCGGTTGGAGTTTGTCTAGGGATTTGGATTTTTCTCCCTTGTTGCATTGACAAAAATCACATTCAACCACAAAGTTGTGGATGTCTTATTTCATACCATCCCAGAAAAAATAATGTTTGACCCTTTCATAGGTTTTGATAAACCTTGAATACCCAGTTGTGGGGGAAGCATTAAGATTATAAAGCAGCATGGGTTTAAGTTGTGATTGATTGCTTAAATATAGACGGACTTTGTAGCGAATCTCCTCATTATGACAAGAGTACCCTAGAGTATTTGGAGAATGGTGTTGCAATTGTTGGATCATGCGATAAATTTTGGGGTCTTGTAACCATTCTTGGCGAACAACTTGGAGACAATATGGTACAATGAAGGAGAGGGAAAAGAGGGACACTTCTTCTTCATACTTCCTTAAAAGAGTGTCAACGAGCACATTTGATTTTCCCTTCTTGTAAATGATTTCATAATCATAACCAAATAGCTTGGTCACCCATTTTTATTGCTTCGGGGATGAAATTCATTGTTATAGAAAATACTTAATGATCTGATGATCAATTTTAATTTGGAAGCATTTCCCCAATAGATAAGGACGCCAAATATCCACGACATGCAGAATGGCCAACATTTCCTTTTAATAGATTGATTGGCCCAAATGTCTCACTAAAATTTGTTTACTAGTGAAGGCCAAAGGTCTCCCATCTTTCATGAGTACTGCCCCAATTCCTTTCCCTGAAACATCACTTTCCAAGACAAAAGTATTTGTGAAGTCGAGAAGGGCCAATACAAGAGTCATGTGCATAGCCTCTTTCAAGGCGTGGCGGGATTGATTAGTTGCTGGAGTCCAAGTGAGATCCTTCCTTTTAAGGAGAGCAGTGAGAGGTGTTGGAAATTTTCCATAATTATGAAAAAACTTGTGAAAATAACCTGTTAAACCCAAAAAACTACGCAAGATCTTAATATTTTTAGGGCAAGGCCAATCCTGCATAGCTTCAATTTTCTTAGGATCCACTTGTGCACCATCCTTTACAACAATATGACCCAAGTACTCCACTTTCATGGTTCCAAAGGCACATTTAGATTGTTTGTGGAAAATTTGGTGCCAAGAGAGTAGATGGAGAACTTGATCCACATGGGTGAGATGTGTTGTCCAATTTTTACTATAGATAAGAATATCATCAAAGAAAAATAAGACAAAATGACAAAGAAAAATACGAAAGACACGATTCATGAGACTTTGGAAAGTGGAGGGAGTATTACACAGGCCAAAGGGCATTACCAAAAACTCATTGTGACCCTCGTGAGTTCTAAATGCAGTCTTGGGAATGTATTCCTCTTTCATACGTATTTAGTGGTAGCTAGAACAAATATCAAGTTTAGTAAAGTACTTAAAACCACTCAATTCATCCAATAGATCATCAATGGTAGAAGTGGGAAATTTGTCTTTGATGGTGAGTTTGTTGAGGGCAAAAAATTCTAGACACAAGTGCCAAGTGTCTTCTTTCTTGAGTACCATGACCATAGGAGAATAACAGGGGTTGGTACTAAGATAGATAACACCCGTGTCGAGCAATTCTTGAACAATTTTTTCAATTTCACTCTTTTGGGAAAAGGGGTGACGATAATGGTGAACATTGGGAGGAAGACTACCCAAGACTAGAGGAATGGAATGATCATGAACACCAAGGGAAGGGGGAAGTCCATGGAGAGTGGAAAAAACAACTTGGTGTTTAGAGATGATAGATTGGAGGTCATAATGCATAGAGGGTGTCTCAACTGCATGAATGGAACAAAGATGGGCAATAATTGACCTTTTTGACGAGATTTTCCATTCAATGGAAAACCGATGATCTCAAAGGAGCCTATTGTGATGCCTTGGAACGTATATTGTTGTCCCTCCTGTTAGTACCCAAATTTACATTTGCTAAAATCCCAACATTGCTACTGGAAATTCCCGTAGCACCTCATCTAATTTTGAACTCCTTCTCCATAATTGTCAAAAATTCCCAAAACCTCATAGCTTCGCCCATTTTTTAAACTTTCAGATTATCTCGTACAAGTTTGACAAAGCTCACGTTTGATTACCTTTGGCATGGACCCTTTTGCCTTTCTTTTAACCTGCATGACAAAAATAAACAAACCATTAGCTGTCCTACTCTACTTTGATAAAGCTCTATATTTTTAAGAATATATAACGATGGGGTGTTTTGGTTTTGTTTAAGCCAAATTTGGTTTTTATGGCCAAAACCTTGGCTCTCGGGTTTTATGAAAAATTGAAATTTTTATTTAAAAAATCTCCGTGACCCAAAGGCCAATCCATACTGCTTGTCAAACCTTATGCAGAAGTCAATTTATAACATTCAATACCCGACCATATTCAACACATAAACCAACACACTCCCAATGCAAGATGCCAGGTGCTAAATGATTGTGCAGGTATTGAAGAACTAAATGTAGCCACGATATATATGATGGTGTTCCCAATTTCTCGCCCGTTCCACCATTTTCATGCATGGATGTGTAGAGGATAGTGTGCTGCCAAATCTCCTAGGCGCTACTAAATATTCTGGGTGCTACTAAATCTCTTGGGTGCTACTAAATCTCCTAGGTGCTATAAATTTCACAGTGCACTACCTAAGCTCCTGGGTGCTGTGAATTTCATAATGCGCTACCAAATCCAGATCGGTGCTACCAAAATTGTGGGCCCGTTTGGAGGAGATGCTACACAAGCTCACTACCAACAAACGCCCAGATTCAAGGAGTTAGAGTTATCATTATGGTGAGTGGCTGATGATGTGGAGAAGAGCAAGGATTATAGGTGACAACATGATGAAAAAATTTAACCACTGGAGGATGCTTGGCAATGGAAAGGAGAAGTTTGATGCGTATTTAAAATGCAAATTAATAGACAGTTAGAAATACCGATAGAAAGGGGCATGAAGTTGCCAACAAGCTGCGTCAGATTTGAATGCAAAGTGGCACGTTTTCAAAACCACATCCACATGTTATTTGCAAGCGCCGAGTCATCAAGATAAGAGCCATAGGGTTGCATGTTGTTATACATGTTAAATGTTACATCAACGACATATTTGTTCAAGCATTCGATACTGTCATGAATTCTTGTGAATACTGGAGACATAATGCTACTTTATAGGATTTAGTTATTGTTATCAACTAGAATTAGTTGTTTGTAATTAATTTATGTTTATCATAGTTAGTGGTCAGTTAGAAAGAGCTTGACTCTTCTGGAGAGGAATCTATATATGAAAACAGATACATCATTTGAAAAAGAGGGGATTTGAGAGACAGAAAAAGACCTGAGAGGTCTAGGTGATATTTAAAGATCTGTGAAGGAGCTAGAATCGCATGAAAGTCTCTGATTTTAAGTTGCAGACCTGTGATGCTTTCTATGTAATGATCTCAGCTGACAATGAAGTTATATATCAGTTTGTTTTCTCTTTTCTAAATCATTTTCTCATTTTTCATCTTCTTGGATATGTGTTTCTGCTATAGGTTATATGACTGCAATTTCTGTGTTGAGAGGTTTATTGTATAGTATATGGCCTATCCCTTGCAACAGGCTTATCTGAGTTTTGATTCAGTTTTAGAAAGGATCTTTGAAAACTGAGTTTTTCCTCTTGCTTTTAGATGTATTGAAGATCAGGATGCTCTTTGATCATTTTCAGTTTTGTTTTTCTTATTTCTTCTTTCCATCTCTTTATAAGCATTATAATTGATCTTAGCTTTGTTGACCCGATTTGTTGCGCTACTAAATATCCTGGGCACTGTGAATTTTACAATGCGCTACCTAAGCTCCTGGGCACTGTGAATTTCACAGTGCGCTACCTAAGCTCCTAGGTGCTGTGAATTTCATAGTGCACTACCAAATATGGATCAGTGCTACTAAAATTGTGGGCCCATTTGGAGGAGATGCTACACAAGCTCGCTACCCAACGATGCTACCAAAAAACACCCAGATTCAAGGAGTTCGAGTTATCATTCTGGTGAGTGGCTGATGATGTGGAGGAGATAAAGGATTATAGGTGGCATCATGATGACAATGTTTAACCATTGGAGGATGCTTGATAATAGAAAGGAGAAATTTGATGTGTATTTAAAATCCAAATTAATAGACAGTTAGAAATCCCGATAGAAAGGGGCATGAAATTGCCAGCAAGCTACTTCAAATTTGAATGCACGGTGGCACATTGTCAAAACTGCATCCATATGCTATCTGCAAGTGTTGAGTCATCAAGATAAAAGCCATGGGATTGCATGCTGTTGTACATGTTAAATGTTACATCAATGCCAGATTTGTTCAAGCATTAGATACTGTCGCGGATTCTTGTGAATACTGGAGACATAATGCTACTTTATAGGATTCAGTTATTATTATCAACTAGAATTAGTTGTTTGTAATTAATTTATGTTTATGAAAATTAGTGGTCAGTTAGAAAGAGCTCGACTCTCCTAGAGAGGAATCGATATATGAAAACAGATACTTCATTTGAAAAAGGGGGGATTTGAGAGACAGAAAAAGACTCGAGAGGTCTAGGTGATATTTCAAGATCCATGAAGGAGCTAGAAATGCATGAAAGTCTCTGATTTTAAGTTGTAGACATGTGCTACTTTCTATGTAAAGATCTTAGCTTACAATGAAGTTATATATCAATTTGTTTTCTCTTTTCTAAATCATTTTCTCATCTTTCATCTTCTTGGATATGTGTTGCTGCTATAGGTTATATGTATGGAATTTCTGTGTTGAGAGGGTTATTGTATAGGATATGCCCTATCCATTGCCACATGCTTATCTGAGTTTTGATTTAGTTTTAGAAATGATCTCTGAAAACTGAGTTTTTTCTCTTGATGTTAGATGTATTGAAGATCAAGATTCTCTTTGATCATTTTCAGTTTTGTTTTTCTTATTTCTTCTTTCCATCTCTTTATAAGCATTATAACTAATCTTATCTTTCTTGACCCGATTTGTTGCACATAAAATGTTAGGTCAGGATTACAGTTTGTTTTTGTTGGAATCCATGCCCAATGGCTTCATTGCCTTCTTGATTAATTTTACCACTCTCAAAGTTTCCTAAAACCCAAATTATCCAAATCAAGTCATTTCATTTTCAAGATGTGCTAGGATTGCACTTGAGCAGTCCAAGAGCAACTTCTAGTGCTAACATTTTTGGCGCCATTATCGGGGACAGATTTGAGCAGATTGAAAAGCTCCTTGGGAAGAACGACACTGTACAACTCCAACTTTAGATGGTGACTGAAGTTGGACACCTTCAAGACTGCACATTCACCATGGTGACTCCATTGTTCAGAATCTATTGGTGACTCCACTAGAATGAGACCAATTAAATGGCTATGAAGGCTATCCTGGCCAGGAGGTTTTCCCCACTCGATTTCTCAACTATAGAGGATTATCGCATCCTATTCCTCTTATTGATGAATGGCAAGATCTATGGCCCAAATTTTATGAAGGTAAGGATGAAAACCCTGTTGAGCATGCTCATGAATTTTATAATTTGATGGAGCAGCTTGACATCCATTATGAAGATATATTGATGAAAATGTTCATGTATTCATTCAATGGGGATGCACATAAATGGTATTTCTTGTTACCCCCTTCCATCATTTCAACCTTGAAGGATTTCCACAGAGTATTCAATGAACAATGCAAAAGGTTTTATCCCTCTGAAAGTATTTGTCATAACTACTGTGAGGGATATGTAGAATGTGCTCAAGATTTCGTAGATTTCCCTATTGAATATAAAGATGAAAATGATTTTATTCACTGTCCAAATGAAGATATGAATGAACCTCTTTCTCTTTCTTATTCCCAAGAATAAGGTCTTCCAGATATCAGTCATGATTGTACTAATGACTGCATGGATTCAGTTGCATTATATCATGTACCCTATGCATCTGATGTATTTGATTTGAAAGAAGAACCAATTGTAGAAGAGGAACTTTCTCTTTTCCTACAAGAGGTTTCCCATGATATCTTTTCACCTGAGATTGAAGAGAGAGATTAGGGGATTGTTCATTTTTCTATGCAAGACCAAGGAGCCTTGGGCTCACCTATCTTTGATGAATACTCTAATGAAGAAGAGTAGATTCATTTTGCTAATTTGAGGAGAAACCAACCGAGTTATGACAATTATGAATATGATTATGATGGAGAATAGTATTGTGAAAAAATCAACTATCAGGAAACCATTGAAGACATTCAATAGTCATCTCTACAAATTAGTGAGCCCACATGCACTATATTTGAACCTGGATCTGTAGACAACAACAAACAATCTATCATCAACAGTGAAGTTAGTTTGCAACTATGTTTAGATTTGCAGGCAATTGTAGGTGGCAACCATGATCAATGGGAGGATATGTAGAAATCTTCTGATGTTCAGCTAAAACAATAGGAAGAGGTATTCCTTTTCAGTTTTATTGATCTGTTTGCTGATTATCTTGGATCTTTGAGCAACTTAGATGTCAGAGCACTTTTGTCAAATGAAGGTTGGTTGTTCTGTTCTTTTGAATTCCATATCAATAATCTATGGGTTCATGCATTCATCATTGTCGTATCAAGGATTTCACCAGATAATCAGATGCTTGTATGGTTTCATTGGAAGCATGATCTTACTTGATCAAGAAGAAACACACTTGATTAGAGTAGGAGTAGGAAGAAATAAGATCATTTTTGAGTATTTCCTTTCTGTTGGTTTGCAATAGTTATTTTTCAGTTTCAAATAAGGAGCAGAGATGATCTCAGGCTTGTTGGTTTCCTAGACAGAGATGAATATGGATAAGGCTATTGTTCTGCAGGTTCTTGGTAGCTCGCGGGGAGCATGCCATTCCCCGTGGAGCCAATTTTAGTACCCAAATTTACATTTGATAAAATCCCATCATTGCTACTGGAAATTCCCACAACACCTCATCTCATTTTGAACTCCTTCTCCACAATTTTCAAAATTTCCCAAAACCTCATATCTTCGCCCATTTTTTAAACATTCATATTATCTCATACAAGTTTGACAAAGCTCACGTTTGATTACCTTTGGCCTGGATCCTTTTTCCTTTATTTTAACCTGCATGACAAAAATAAACAAACCATTAGCTTTCCTACTCCTCTACTTTGATAAAGCTCTATATTTTTAAGAATATATAACTATGGGGTGTTTTGGTTTTCCTTAAGCCAAATTTGGCTTTTATGGAAAAAACCTTGGCTCTCGGGTTTTATGAAGAATTGAAATTTTTATTTAAAAAATCTCTCTAACCCAAAGGCCAATCCATACTTCTTTTCAAACCTTATGTAGAAGTCAATTTATGACATTCAATACTCGACCATATTCAACACATAAACCAACACACTCCCAATGCAAGATGTCAGGTGCTAAATGATTGTGCAGGTGTTGAAGAACTAAATGCAGCCACAATGTATATGATGGTGTTCCCAATTTCTCGCTCGTTCCACCTTTTTCATGCATGGATGTGCACGGGACAGTGCGCTGCCAAATCTCCTGGGCACTACTAAATCTCTTGGGCACCACTAAATCTCTTGGGAAATGTGAATTTCACAATGCACTACCTAAGCTCCTGGGCACTGTGAATTTCACAGTGCGCTACCTAAGCTCCTGGGTGCTGTGAATTTCACAGTGCACTACCAAATTTGGATCGGTGCTACCGAAATTGTGGGCCCATTTGGAGGAGATGCTACAGAAGCTCGCTACCCAATGATGCTACCAAAAAACGCCCAGATTCAAGGAGTTTGAGTTATCATTCTGATGAGTGGCTGATGATGTGGAGAAGAGAAAGGATTATAGGTGGCAACATGATGACAATGTTTAACCACTGGAGGATGCTTGATAATAGAAAGGAGAAATTTGATGCGTATTTAAAATCCAAATTAATAGACAGTTAGAAATCCCGATAGAAAGGGGCATGAAATTGCGAGCAAGCTACTTCAAATTTGAATGCACGGTGGCACATTGTCAAAATTGCATCCATATGCTATCTGCAAGTTTCGAGTCATCAAGATAAGAGCCATGGGGTTGAATGTTGTTGTACATGTTAAATGTTACATCAACTCTAGATTTTTTCAAGCATTGGATACTGTCATGAATTCTTGTGAATACTGGAGACATAATGCTACTTTATAGGATTTAGTTATTGTTATCAGCTAGAATTAGTTGTTTGTAATTAATTTATGTTGATGACAGTTAGTGGTCAGTTAGAAAGAGCTCAACTCTCCTAGAGAGGAATCAATATATGAAAACAGATACATCATTTGAAAAAGGGGGGATTTGAGAGACAGAAAAAGACCCGAGAGGTTTGGGTGACATTTCAAGATCCGTGAAGGAGCTAGAAATGCATGAAAGTCTCTAATTTTAAGTTGTAGACATGTGTTGCTTTCTATGTAAAGATATTAGCTGACGATGAAGTTATATATCAGTTTGTTTTCTCTTTTCTAAATCATTTTCTCATCTTTCATCTTCTTGGATATGTGTTGCTGCTATAGGTTATATGTATGCAATTTCTGTGTTGAGAGGGTTATTGTATAGGATATGCCCTATCCATTACCACATGCTTATATGAGTTTTGATTCAGTTTTAAAAATGATCTCTGAAAACTGAGTTTTTCCTCTTGCTGTTAGATGTATTGAAGATCAAGATTCTCTTTGATCATTTTTAGTTTTGATTTTCTTATTTCTTCTTTCCATATCTTTATAAGCATTATAATTGATCTTAGCTTTGTTGACCCGATTTGTTGCACATAAAATGTTAGGTCAGGATTACAATTTGTTTTTATTGGAATCCATGCCCAATGGATTCATTTTCTTCTTGATTAATTTTACCACTCTCAAAGTTTCCTAAAACCCAAATTATCCAAATCAAGTCATTTTATTTTCAATATGTGCGAGGCTTGCACTTGAGTAGTCCAAGAGAAACTTCTAGTGCTAACATTTTTGGCACCATTGTCGGGGACAAGTTTGAGCAGATTGAAAAGCTCCCTGGGAAGAATGACACTGCACAACTCCAGCTTTAGATGGTGACTGAAGTTGGACACCTTCAAGACTGCACATTCACCATGGCGACTCCATTGTTCAAAATCTGTTGGTGACTCCACTGGAATGAGACCAATTAAATGGCTATGAAGGATATCCTGGCCAGGTGGTTTGCCCCACT
>ML795890.1:6054-19544 GCA_009831015.1 Picea engelmannii
CAAAAATAGGCCACACTGAATAAATAGACCTAAGCTCTCCGAATGGATTAACACCATCAGCTGCCAATGAAAGCCTAACATTACGAGGTTCATCTTTGAAATCTACCCATTTTCCCTCAATTTCCCTAAATGCAGAACCATCGTCAGGCATTCGAAGAACACCATCTTCACTTCTGTTACGTGCATGGTAATCCATAAATTGTGCTATGCTTTCACACCTGAACAATCATTGCAAACATGGAATTATGGGAATATGACAAAGAACCTTTCAAGGCACCCTTTTTGTTACTTGATCGGTTCGATATCTACTGATAAGACATTGCGGACATTTGGTTTTCAAAGCATGTTGTCCATAATATATAATATGGTCATTAGGACATGCATCTATAGTTTGATAATCCATTCCAATGTCTTTCATAATGGCATGCAAACCTCGATATGTGAGAGGTAAAATATTTGACGATGGTAACAAAAATTCACCTAACAATCTACAACATAACAAACAACTAGTTAATGTAAGAATATTAATCTTAAAAAATGCATTCTTATTTTACACATTAATTAACACTAAAAACAAATATAAAAAAATCATCATTTATGTACAATATGAGATGAAACATATTACATACCTTAGTATTTGTGTCATACAAGTGTTCGACAAATTATTCATAACCTTCAAGTTCACTAGCAATAATGTAGCAGAGAGAAGATTTTCTCTTGATCCTTCATAAAGTCGTTTATTTGCCTTTTCTAATAGAGGTTCATCATAAATACCAGCATTTTCCCCATCCTCATCCGGCTGCGAAAAAAAATCTTGGATCATTTGATTTGTACCATCATCTTCTTCCACGAGATCCTCATTTTCTTGGTTATGATGATGTTCCTCAGCTTGTACAACATCATTTCTACTAATACTTGGTGCAATATTATGCGGAAAGTTAGAGGGCAACTCTAACTTTATAATTACAAACAATCATGCAAAATTAGTGTATACTATAACAAGCATTCAAACAATATATATACATATATATAATTTTATATAAAATTGACAAAATAAAAAAAAAGATAATGAATATATAGCTAATTACCATGGGACGATATTCATTCAATCCGCCATCAATGTGACCATATTTCCTACAATGTTTTGTATTTGTTGCTATTAAAATTCTTACGGGACGTCTGAGGCAACATTTTTTACAAGGGAAATAACATCTACCATCACCCTTTTCACCCGTTTTACTTTTTTCCCCACCTCTAACAACATTTTGCGACATTTTTCCGCACAAAACACCCTTTTGGAACCGTCGTTGTTATAGCAAGATTGTCGCAACATCTTTAAATCGTCAAATATTTATAGGCCAATTTTAGGTCACTATCGTCGCAATTGCGGCGATAGTGACCTAAATATATATATATATTTTCCACCTAATTATTTTAGGTCATTTTCAACGATAAAGTATGACTAAATTATTATGGTCAACTTTCGTCGCTTATGCGACGAAAAATCTAAAGGCGTTGCTTATGAGACAAACATTGACCATTATAATTCAATTAAACAATAGGCATCGAGATGGTGACGAACACAAGGTAGATTTAGAAAAAAATAACTTTTTCTCTTGCATGTTGCGACGAAAGAGTACTTTCGTCGCAAGTGGTCGTCACAAATGTTTCAATATGTAGTAGTGAAACGACATTTAATGAACAAAGTGACAACGACATGGCATGGATTTCAAATTTGGAAACTACTAAATACCAAAATATTTGACGCAAAACTCCCCGACCAAAAAGGTGTGAGTCAGGCTGGATAAACTGGAAACGACAACTAGAATTTAGGATAGGTGATAGTTGGACACTTCGCCATTTTATTGATGAAAAGGAGAAATAACAAAATAATAAAAATACCTACCTACTTTATTCACTCCCTATGACAGGAGTGCTGCGAAAATTATCTTATTGAGCATAAATGTAGGGATTCAGGCCTGCACCATTCACCCATACTGGATGGAGAATACCATTTACTTATGTCGGTCTGATAGCTCCAGATTCCCAAATTTCCACAACTATGAAAGGTGCAAGCCAATGAATTTGTAGTTTCACTGGATGCTTTTGATACTTATTGTCATAGAAAAAAACTTGATCACCTTGCGCAAAATACTTAGTCTTAATATCCATGTCATGCCAAGCCTTCTTCCTAGCCTTTTCCACAGTATGATGAAAATATGTTAGAAATCGAGCTTCGTCCAATTCCAAAAACTCTGTGACCTGTTCCACAATTGTGTCATCATCAATCATATGAGTTACTTGTGAAATATATAAGCTCGAAGTGATAAACTCGGCGAGGGCAACTTCTTCCCTGCCATAAACCATTTGGAACAGAGTATACTCATGTAATTTCTTTGTAGTAGGCATGTAAGCCCATAATATTTTTGGAACCATGTCATCCTAGTCATACCTATTTGTGCAACATACCTTGGTTAACCCTCTCTCCAGAATCTTGTTAAAGGCTTCGACTGTACTGTTTTCTTGTGGATGATACAGGTTTCTTTTGTGATGTTAAATTAGGAACTCGCGAGTGAGAGTGGCTACAGTATCACTGATGAAATGTGCACCCTATTCACTAATTAAAATTCGATGGAATCCAACTGGAGTGCTGATGTTCTCAAAAATAAATCTAGCTTCCAACTGAAGGCTTCATATTTCTCGCTTGATCACACTCTAGCTTCCAACTGAAGGCTTAATATTTCTTGCTTGATAGAGCTTCCAACTGAAGGCTTCATATTTATTCAACAACTCTTCCAATGGGGCAGTTATGCTTGCATAATTCATGATAAATCTACGATATTATCCATTGTGACCTAATGTTTACTATATCTTCTTGGTATTCGTAGGAGGATGCATATTCAGTATCACGACAACCTTTGCAGAATCAACCAAAACTCCTTCCGTCCCAACAAATTTCCAAAAGGTACACAAAAGATACACTTCTTCAGGTTTAAAGAAATCAGTAGCTTCCTGCAATGATCGAACATCAATCATAGTAAACCTATGTGATCCTTCAATAGACTATACACGGTCCAATAATCCATATATAATTCAATTAATTTGTGAATAAAGTCACAGAAATAAGAAATAACTATCCAAGAGAAGACAGTTGGGGTGTTCTTCAACTCAAAGGGAATAACATTATAAGAAAAATAACCCCACTCAGTAGTAAAATTAGTCATTCTTTTTTCGTCTTCCACGATTCTGACTTGGTGATAACCTAGTAATCCATCTGTAAAGGAGTATGCTTCCTTTCCAAACACCTAATCTAGTAATTCATCACTAAAGGGAGTCAGAAAAGGATCGTGTACGCAAGTAGATTTCAATATTTTGTAGTCAACGCAAACTCTGATATCATCGGTACCCTTCTTACTCTGTATCATAATGGGACTAATCCGCTCGGCCTCATCCACAGGGAAAATCAACCCGACTGCTAACATTTTGTCGATCTCCTTTTCAACCTTCTCTCTGGCTCGCGGATTCAGACAATATAGTTTGTGTTTGACAGGCTTAACATTAAGTTTTAAGTCAATCCTCATTTCTCCTAAATCTCCCTTAATCCCCTTCGGCTCTGAAAATCTCTTAGGAAACAAATCTTCCTACTCCTGCAACAAATCTTAGATCTTTGTCAATGTGTTCTCATCCTAATAGTCCACTATAGATGCCATCTTAGGATATTCCTCACTCCCAATATTCACTTTCCACAACGTCAGAGGCTGAGTGTATGAGTTGTTGGTATCACCTGATATGGTATCATTGACTTCTCTTGTTCCCGTGGATTCCTAAAAGGTTAAATGTCTGAGCTCCTCCAACTCCTGAGAAAGTGTTCATGCTCATAGCATATTGTATGTGGATTCAGAGGCTTAAATTCATTACCAAACAACATCTTCTTGATCTATTGGAGCACAAAAGTGATTTTTGGAGTCTTACTAGAAAATGAGAATTCATGGTAGAATTGGTTATGAAGTGTCTTCCAACATGCTATTTGTCTTCTCATCTCCTCGTGCATGTACTGGGACTTAGGAATTGTTCCCATAGAGTGGAAGAATTGATGTGTCCAAAGATAGGAAGGAAGTTGCACAAATTTCCATGCTTTTAGACAATGGTCAATGTGTGCAATTGGGTTAGACTAACCATCACATATCTCTAAGGATAACATTTGACTCTCTTGCTTCCGATCTTGTCCCAGTTGTTGTACTTGCGTTAGTGGAAGAAAATGATGTTGTATAGCAAGTTGGACTTTGTCCCAAGATGAGAGAGTTCATTTGTGTGTATCCCACCACTTGGCTGGAGAATACTTCAGGGCTAGGTCAAGTGTTGAGATTCTTTGTTCTGCCACAACCTTACCCTCCATGTCAATAATAAAAATATACATATCTGAGTTACCATCATATGTTGGATACCCCTTGATTTCCATTCCAATGCACCTTACTTCTTTGACAGTTGTGCAACAACTGGAGATACTTTCATACCTTCATTGTTGTCAGTTGTCGAAAGTTGTTTCAAAATATTCAACCCTTGATTGAATGCTTCACCAACTTATGTATCCATCTACAGTGGGATTAATGTAATATGCTTGTTTTTTCTGAAGTAAGAGAATACAATTGATCTATGACATCTCCCTCCATATTATAATCGGTTGGTTCAATCTATTTTGGACCTTGATAAGGATCTAGTGGTTGAGTAACTTTCATGTCGTCAGATTCATAGGTCATAGTTTCCTTCTTAAGATCGATTACAACATAGTTTTCGTAGGACCAATCAATGCGTAAGAGAGCTGGATACAAATCCTTCTCCCCCATTATCTCAATCAACTTCAAATCAAATACCATTTTGATGCTAGCCAAGTCTACTTCAACATTTTGCAGCCTCCCCACATGACAGATACATTATTAATTTGCCATCCGCAATTGAATAGGGGAATATACGAGCTTGGGCTTACCCAGTGCTTCCCAAGTATTCTTTGGTAACATGTTGACATCAGATCCAAAATCTAACATAAAATCCATGACCTCATAGTCATCTATGTGAGATTTCAACCTAAACTCCTTTCCAAATCTTCTTTTCCTCCTCTGGATTCTACTTGCATTCTTTTCTGGAAGGTTGGAGGCAATAAATTCCTCTAGATTTCCTTCATCTCCCAATTCCAACTTGATTGTATTTCACAAATTTCCAGTAAGGTTTTCATCATCCAATATATCAAAAAATAGTCGTAGCCATAGATCAACAACCTTTTGTGCTTTTCCTGAGGGATCCATTTGAACAAATGACTCGCTGGCAGCCTTTGGTTGCTGTGGATTTGGCTTAAAGATTGAGTCTACAATTGCAGGTGTTGGAGAACTCTACATCTGTTTAAACATATCAACTGCACTTTTAAAGAATTCCTTTTTCCACATAGGATCATGCTTCGTATTTTCTGGGATGGCCTTCTATATTTTTAGTTTATGTGGACTTTATGTGTCGACACTTGTATTTGCACCTCCTCTGGTGATGATATTAATATTAGGCCCCTCTCTGTCAGCTATATTTATGGCTTCAGAATTTATCAAGTTGGCACCTCTCTTCCTGGAACGATCTTCCCATCTGGAAATAAGGTCTGGATAATCTTCTGTAGCATGGTGTTATTCCTGAAATGTGCACACCGAGGTCTTCTTGGAAGTGGAAAATCTCTTGCCAAGTGTCCCTTCTCATCAAAATGGTAGCAGTGAAATGGTCCTCTTCCGTCGGTTCATCCTCCTTGGTATCCTCCACCTTCGCTACCTCTTCCAGGTCCTTGCAATCCTTCATTGACCCTAAATGTAGATTGATCTAATCTGTTCGCGAGTGCATCTAGAGCTCCGCACTGATTAGTGTTGTGCGAAGGTGAGCCACAAAACTCACAATACATATTGTTCAACACATGAGTGTACTTCTGTAAAATCAGACAATGTCTTAGAGAATTTCCATGACTTCTATAGATATCGCAATACTCAATACTCTAACCTCCTTGGTTATTCGAGAAGGTGCGGTATTGAACAGGCCCATGGAACGACATTGTAGCAACAAACTGCACAACTCCTCCCACATTCCCACCTAGCATAGGATTTATATTAGAGGGTCGTATACCCCTTAGTCTCAAACACTTGTTATCCCCATGACCTTTCATGTAACAACTCATACACCAGACTGTGTTCAAACCACTTTCATAAGGGTTAGCTCTTTAATTTTCTCAGTTAATGTAGAAATTTGGCCCTACAATTGTGCAATATTAGCATCCTCTGGAGGCTTCATGATTATTAAATTTCCTGGATAACTTGGCATAGCCTCAATCTTCATATCCCTCTCCATTTATTCTCCCAAAGTGGCTAGCCTTTGTCGAGTTAGAGGAATACGTGTCAAAGGTAAAAACCCTTGAATGAACCATTCTCTCTGATGATTCTCATGGATAGGGTTTGTTTATTTCCATATCACATATTTAAACCTCTCGTTTTACTCCCAAGCGGGCTTACCATCCCTCTTCTTTATCTTTAGAAACTCAAAGAGAGCTTGTTATTCTAATTGAGGTAATTGGAATTCCTCTATAAACCGCTGCTTTACTTGAGTGAGTGTAAAGGCTTTCCCTTGAACCCCTAACTCGATTTCCTTCATGTACCACTTAAGAGCCCAACCTCTTAAGGTAGTCTGGAAGTCAACTAAATTGTTTGCATATAAAGTTCTGTGAGACCTCCAGATGGATTCACATAGAAACCAATGCTATTCAATGTCCTCATCACCTTTAGCCCAAAATTCAGGGCATTGGTTGAGAGATATTGCATGCTAATTCACCATCGAGGGATTTGGAAATCCTACCAAAATGAACCCTAATGGTCCTAGTTGAGACACAAATGAAAAACTTGCCACACTTTCACTAATACTACTACTCAAACTTCCTAGAATCAAAGGATTAGAAATAATAGAATTGACAAAAAGATTTCTTGGAGAAATTACCAAATTTATAGATGGCACTGGGGGAATGGGTGATTCAGGGCTGGTTCCTTTGCCTCTGAAGCGAAATTATTTGATATGGGGGGTCTTGTTTGTTTGTATTGTTGTGTTCATATCTTGATGCAATCCATCATCTTTTGGTGTTCCAGGCTCCAATTCTCCCACAACTTATTTGGGGCTTTCGACTGAGTATTCTTCTTTAGTGGTGGCATTTATCCCCACTCTTTCATTTGTCTCTTCTGAACTTCCTCTTGTTTACATATTCCAAAACCTTCACATATTTCACAAAATTTCTTGTTCAACCATCGGTTGGCCATCCTTCCTCATCTCTTCAACTCCCACAACTCTTCTAACTCTTTCCTATGACTAGTCTCAAAATCGATCTCCTTCTATGACTAATCAAACCTCTTCATCACTTTTCTCATATGTTTCCTCCACCTCTTCTCAAGAACAACAACCCTCTTCTGAGCTCATTTGTCTCTTGAAATTTTCTTTTGACGTCCCCCCATATCTCCCATAAAAAAATGACCTAACACATGAACCCTCTCATAAATCACCCTCCCCTGAGCGTAGGAGTTTACGTTACCATATCACTTGAAGGAAAAACCAACATTCCTTATTCCACTAATAGAATCTTGATCCACAAGGGGATTTCCTGCAAAAAAATTCCCCTGCTCCTTCTTTGAATACATATTTTTCTTTGGAAAAATATTGGTGGTTTTATGCAGCAAATTCGATAATGTAACCCTCCATAACAGTTTGCACCCAAAAATCCACAACACAAGAGATTGGATGATATAAATGGTGAAGAGCCACTAAACCCTCAACGGTCCAATTGTGTTTCATGTTGACTTGATATTTTTATTCTTGTGCTTCTTGCAGGAAATCTAACCATTGAAAAACCTATTCGGGGAACCTAATCCAAAATATTTCATACTGATTGCTAGCAGGCTCTAAATAGAACACCATACTTTTCACAACCCTCAAAATTTTGTGATGCAACCCTGCTTCCTGCTATATAAATGCATCGCACCTTCTTTCCCACCAATTCTCAACATCAAATTTGTAAAAGCGATGAGGCATCCTTTAGAAACTCACTTTAAAGCTCAAGTCCTGACAATAGAACCATTTGTTGGAGAAAGATTGGGACTAAGGTCCTCTAAGGATTCCAACAAAAAGCATCGTTGTAGTCTAGATACATTAGCATATTCATCCTTTCGCAAGGGAAATAAGTCTCACCCAAGGCATAACCAAGACTTGGAAGATGAAGCGAGTCAGAGAGAATGAAACATCAGATTTACCTTAACATTAGTTAGAGACATATAGCAGATCCCAATGATATCCAAAAGAAATGATCAAATACTTGACCACACAATAGAGAAACAATTGCATGACAAAACCATAGATTCATATACATCATATCAAATCATTACATCAAGAAATTTTAGGGCCCAAACCATTCCACTATATTATCAACAATACCACCAATTGTCTTACAATAGGTCTCCATGACTCATGCATCAACCTGTGCAATGTGATCTAACCCTGAAATTCCCATTACAGACTCAATATTCGACTATGCAAGCACAATATTGTTCCCAACAAAACTTATTACAATAGCTTATCAAGACTAACTCAATCCCAACCCTTTTCCTCTTACATAGCTCCATATTTATATTTTTCCCTTGGTCACTACTTGGATTCTTTAATCCCCTGCTTTTCTAGCTTTTCCCTACTAGCACTCGATGCTCTTGGAATTTTTCACTACTTGTCTAGATAGCGCATGGAGATTTTGGTTGTCTCTGCTACTATTATACTTTCAATTATCTCATTGTTCTTCTAACTATTTTTCGTTGCTTCTTTATCTTCCAACTGACATCTGTCACTTTCCCCAAAAATTTAGCATGTCCAAAAATGGAGGGCCCAACACAATCGTCAACAAGAAAGTCACAAGGTAGTGAGTTACAAGATCTTAATAGGTCGGACAAAGTAGGAATACCCATATTCATCAAGATAACTCATGATAATGATTACAATGGTGTGGCTTGTCATAGAGGGGATGAATTGGCGAGAAAATGTGAGGTCTCAAATACAATATAGTGTTGACAAAAGAGGGCCAAAGAACAATATAATGATACAAACGGTCCCATCTACATATTCCTAGGTCAAAGGACCAGGTCTACATCATCATTTCTATTGATATGGGTACATAGGCACTGATTCCATCACCCGGGGTGAAGGGGGGTGGAAACAACCTGAGAATCCCTGCTAATAGGAATGGGGCTATGAATATCTAAAATGATCTAATTGAAGGGAAGGTCAAACTAATGGCTTTGAGAATGGTGAAACTGAGCCAATCAAATCTCAAGAATCGCATCTGAGGCTAGATCCTGGATATATGTATGAATCTCAATGGTGCGATAATGAGATGAAGTCAAGCATGTGAGACCCTACTGAGTCTGAGAGCAATGATGAATTTCTCATCTTGGTCCAAGGTAACACATTGAGGAGGTGGATAGGTAATAGGGTACATATGATTAACCCCTAGAATGAATGTGTTGATGTCGATAGGGGATATTTTGTCGACACCCATGAATGAAAGAGGTTCTATAGGCTCATAATCCAAAGTACAAGTAGTGAAGTTATAGCTATGGAATAAAGTGCTAATGCTGGAACATGCTGGGGACTATCTGAAGGGAAACCTCCTCTTGAGGTTTGATGAATATCATGCATGTCTAGTGAATTGGTACAATCAACTGGATCATTGAAGCATCATGTGTATGATTCTCAAGCGTGCAATGATGAGCCAAAGTCGAGCAAGTGAGAAACAACCAATTCAAAGAGAACTGATGACACTCTTTGCTTGGTTCAAGACGCCCAACAAGGATGGAGATGATTCCAAAGTATGAAATAATCTAAGCCAGACCCCTAGAATACAAGTGTTGAGGTCTATAGGGGAAGACCCACTTAAGGCAAGACAATGATGAATCGTTGAATTCAACACAAGATAGAAAGTAAAGTATGACTGACAGAGAATGACACCAAAGGTGGATATGACAACAATGAGAGGTTGACTCAATACTTCCTTTGTTCAAACCATAAATGCAAGGATGACCTAGAAACAACTAAAAACATTCCACATGAAATGGTTGATTACTGGGCACAAGGATTTTCAAAGACATATCAATGAACCACTGGGACAACTAGAGGTCAAAGTTGGGAAACACAAGATGTGTAAGAATCATGTAGGTGCTGACAAATTGTAACAAGACTCAATTTCAAACTGAACAAAATCCATGGGACATAAAGGTGACTCATCTCAAATGATTTGAACAAGGGCAACATGGGGATCCTACTGAGACTAAACCAAGTACTATAAAAGAACAAGGTCCTCCTAGGATTTCTAAAGGGGTGTCGGGAAGAGAAAGTAAGAGATTTAGTACAAAAAGGAGAATACAACATATATACCCAGTGAGTCAAAAGACACAACATCTAATCAGAATCTCGTGGGGAAAAATGAAATGGATGTGTATGGTAAATTTGGAGATAAATGCCCCAAAAAATAATGAGAAGGAAATAATGCTGAAGGTGAAAACTACAAATGGAAGTGACCATTGGTAGGGACATTAATGGCAATCTCCTTGAGGGTGGGTGAATAGTGGCATAAAAATGAAGAATTTTCATTGTATGGATGAAGCATAGGGATTTTGATACATGATAATCCAAAAAATACCAACCATAAATGGGGGAGTCCAAAGGGTATGGCTATCAATATGATCAGAAGGAATGCATGTGGCTCCACTCTGGTACGTAGACTAACTGAACTCCTGATCCCTAAGGGGATTGAATGGAATTGATGACAAAATGAAACAAGAGTCACTATTATAGGGCACCCATGTGAGGAAGGATATATCACTAGATAGATGGGTAATGGAAAATATGAGGGGGTTGATCCATCTACCCTAGTGAGGGGAGTCCTACTGACAATTTCTAGGGAATGCAAGGAAAATGCAATGAATATAAAGGATTTAAACTATGCTAAATGCCATGGAAATTGAGGCATGAAGGAGACGTGTATCAATGAATAACAAATTTATTCATGGTGAAATCCTACTCATAATTCAATGAATACAAAAACAAAGAGGTTCTTCAATAATCTAGCTAAATGAGTAAGAATGAAATGTAGAAAAGTATGAGCTTTGATCCTTCTTGGAAAAATGGCTTTAAGATGAAGTATAAAATCTCAAAACTATGAAACTAACCTTTTTAAGAGCTTGGAAATATGATTCCAACAATGAAAATGGTGTGTTGATCAGAGTCTATATGAGCCCATACGAGGAAAAAGAAAAAGAGGCCCTTTTTCTATAACAAGGGATTTCCCTCCAATTTACAATTCATTGTTTCATTTGGTGGAGGTTGATCTTGGAGAGGAGGAGAAGGCCCTAAATCTTAGTGAGCTTGTTGTAGATGAACTGACCATCGCAATTTGGAGTTTCAACTTTTAGTTTGGTGGCCTAACCCTACTTGTCATTTTCTATGTATTACTTTTTTAGTTTAGTTCCCAAATTTCCCTATGGGACCCCCTGGAAAATGTTTTAGGACCAAAGCACTAAATGGGTATAGTTTTTTCATTGACCAACATAAATACTGGTCCCACTAACTACATTGTGTTGGCAAATGTTTAACAGGCAGCGAATGCTTGTCATTGATGGCAACAATGAAAATGACATGAGAACAACAAGTTTGTAATCGACAAGCAAACAAAAGATAAGTTCAGAAAGGTGAATGATCAAAGGTAGTGAATTATCGAAGGCAACAAATGAGCGAAAGTTTGAGAAGAATGTGAATGATCGAAGGCAGCGAATAAGCGAAAGTTTGAGAAGAAGAATCTCTGATCGTTGAAGAGGGAGACAGATCTCAGCCGTCAGATCCGTGTGCAGTGTCCGACCACCTTTGGATCGGGGAGAACCTGCACGGTCTTTAAAGTGGAAGGAGAAGAGGGCATAATCGCAATATGAAAATCGCGATGAAATCTGAGCCGTCAGATCAATATTTAATCTGGACCGTTAATTCCAGTCAACGTCGGAGTTTTGGGGATCGCATGTTGGAGATGTCAAATAAACAATACAAGAATTCCGAAATCGCGATATGCGATATCGCGATTCAATCGCAGCCGTTGAGTCAAGATCATATATGGACTGTTGATCCAAATCCTTATCAGAGTTTCGCGAATCGCGAATTCAAAAGGAAAAGAAACAAATGCAACAAGAATCCTGGTTTCGCGATATGCGATATCTTGATTCAATCGTAGCCATTGAATCGAGAATGAATCTGGACCGTTGGTTCAACTCTGTGTCGGAGTTTCGCGAATCACAACATGGAGAGGCAAGTAAACAGTGCAACAAAAATGTCGAAATCGTGATATGCGATATCGCGATGTATTTGCAACCGTCAGATCAAGAAGTGATCTGGACCGTTGATCTGACTTCTTCACGGGGTTTCGTGGATCGGGATTTGGAAGTGACAAGAACAGTCACCATAGGAATGTCGATTTCACGATATGCGAAATTGCGATGCAATCGCAGCCATAGAATCAAGCTCTGATCAGGACCGTTGATCCCACGCCATTACGAGGTATCAGGGATCGTGACTTGGAAAGTCGAGATGCCACATCTCTAGATCCACGAAACGTGAATTCGTGAAAAATGCTTTTTGCATAGGCGCTTGGTTATGACCATAGTCACATTGGGGAAGAAGCTAGTGTAGCAAGATTAATAAAGTTCATCCAAAGGCGCAAATATACCTGAAGGAGATCGGAGGGCTATTGTATCACGACATAGTATAACTGCCAGAAACCACTGATGGTTCCAGCCAGAGGACTTGAAGACACATGGGATGATTGACATAGGAGGTGGAGAGCCGCTGGGAATATTCAAGAGGAATGAATATGTTCAATAAGGTGATGGACAGTTGGATGGGCATTGAGGCCTGTAAATGAAACAGAGAAGGTGAGCTCGACTGTCACAGAGAAGATGAAGAGTCTCAACTACTAGAGAGGTTGAGGAATCTCAGCATAACACCCAGTGATGCTGAACGCGTGGGAAAATAGACAGAGAAGCTGAAGAGTCACGATGATGATCACGCAGAACACTTGAGATGTGGATGAGATTTGCGTAGGATGAGCATGCAGGGGAATGGCGAATACTGCATGCACAAGAGGCACAGAAGCTACATATATACGGTATAGAGAAGAGAAGAGAAGGTTGTTGTTGTTGGTGGTTGCTATGGTTGGTGTTGGTGAAGGTGATTCATGTGTGAAGAAGGAAGAGAGTGCAGCAGCTGAATGACACAGAAGAGGAACTGTGCAGTGAATGGACATGGAGCATAGAAAATAAAACGCGAAAGAACAGACAACGCGAGTGAGGTGTGCAGAAAGGCAATGAGGCAGATAGAACAATGAAATGCAGCAGAACAGTGATAAGTCT
>ML795890.1:24460-42235 GCA_009831015.1 Picea engelmannii
TGCATGTTGTAGGAATGGTAGGAAGATATCAGGCTGCACCTAAACATAGTCATTTGCAAGTTGTCAAAAGGATATTCAGGTACCTAAAAGAAACAATGACTTATGGTCTGTGGTATCCCAGAAATCAAAGTCTTCAGTTGACTACTTATTTAGATGCAGATTGGGCAAATTGTGTTGATGAGAGAAAAAGCACCAGTGGAGGAGCCTTCTTCTTGGGTAACTCCTTAGTAGCCTGGCTTAGTAAAAAGTAAGGTTCCATTTCTTTATCAACCACAGAGGCAGAGTACATTGCTGCTGCCACCTGTTGCACACATGTATTATGGATGATTCAGACACTTGCAGACTTAGAGGTAAAATATACTGCACCGATCCAAATTCATTGTGATAACACAAGTGCCATCAGTGTGTCTAAAAATCCTGTCCTCCACTCCAAGACAAAACATATTCCCATAAAATATCATTTTCTGAGAGAGAAGGTCACCAATCAAATTGTTCAGGTCCATTACGTTCCCACTACAGAACAAATTGCAGACATATTTACTAAGCCCCTAGCCAAGACACCGTTTGAATATCTCAGACAAAAGATGGGTGTCATTTCATTTCACACCTAAAAGAGTCCATCTTGTTAGGGGGAGATTTGTATTGTTTGATTATCTAATGCCTCCTAAAATTACTGCAATAGCTCAGGGGGAGCATGTCTCTTCTTTGACATTGATGCCAAAGAGGGAGAAAATAATTCGGGTGCCTTACTTGCCATCAATGCCAAAGGGGGAGATTGTTGGCAAATGTTTAAGAGACAACGAATGCTTGTCATTGATGGCAACAGTGAAAATGACATGAGAACAACAAGTTTGTAATCGACAAGAAAACAGAAGATAAGTTCAGAAAGGTGAATGATCGAAGGCAGCGAATGAGAGAAAGTTTGAGAAGAATGCGAATGATCGAAGGCAACAAATAAGTGAAAGTTTGAGAAGAATCTCTTGAGAAGAAGAATCTCTGATCATTGAAGAGGGAGATAGATCTCAGTCGTCAGATACGTGTGCAGTGTCCGACCACCTTTGGATTGGGGAGAACCTGCATGGTCTTTAAAGTGGAAGGAGAAGAGGGCGTAATCGCAATATGAAAATCGCGATGAAATCTGAGCCGTCAGATCAAGCTTTAATCTGGACCGTTAATTCCAGTCAACGTTGGAGTTTCGGGGATCGCATGTTGGAGATGTCAAATAAACAATACAAGAATGTTGAAATCACGATATGTGATATGGCGATTCAATCGCAGCCGTTGAGTCAAGATCATATCTGGACCGTTGATCCAAATCCTTATCGGAGTTTCGCAAATCGTGAATTCAAAAGGAAAAGAAACAAATGCAACAAGAATCCTAGTTTCGCGATATGCGATATCGCGATTCAATCGCAGCCATTGAATCGAGAATGAATCTGGACCGTTGGTTCAACTCCGTGTCAGAGTTTCGTGAATCGCAACATGGAGAGGCAAGTAAACAGTGCAACAAAAATGTTGAAATCACGATATGCAATGTCGCGACGTATTTGCAACCGTCGGATCAAGAAGTGATCTGGACCGTTGATCTGACTTCTTCACGGGGTTTCGTGGATCAGGATTTGGAAGTGACAAGAACATTCACCACAGGAATGTCGATTTTGTGATATGCGAAATTGCGATGCAATCGTAGCCATAGAATCAAGCTCTGATCAGGATCGTTGATCCCACGCCATTACGAGGTATCGGGGATTGCGACTTGGAAAGTCAAGATGCCACATCTCCAGATCCACGAAACGCGAATTCGCGAAAAACGTTTTTTGCATAGGCACTTGGTTATGACCATAGTCACATTGGGGAAGAAGCTAGTGTAGCAAGATTAATAAATTTCATCCAAAGGCGCAAATAGACCTGAAGGAGATCGGAGGGCTATTGTAGCACGACATAGTATAACTGCCATAAACCACTGATGGTTCCAGCTAGAGGACTTGAAGACACATGGGATGATTGACAGAGGAGGTGGAGAGCCGTTGGGAATCTTCAAGAGGAATGAAGATGTTCGTGAAGGTGATGGACAGCTGGATGGGCATTGAGGCCTGTAACTGAAATAGAGAAGGTGAGCTCGACTGTCACAGAGAAGATGAAGAGTCTCAACTGCCAGAGAGCCTGAGGAATCTCAGCATAACACCCAGTGATGCTGAACGCGTGGGAAAACAGCCAGAGAAGCTGAAGAGTCACGATGATGATCACGCAGAACACTTGAGATGTGGATGAGATTTGCGCGGGATGAGCATGCAGAGGAATGGTGAATACTGCATGCACAAGAGGCACAAAAGCTACATATATACGGTACAGAGAAGAGAAGAGAAGGTTGTTGTTGTTGGTGGTTGTTATGGTTGTTGTTGGTGAAGGTGATTCATGTGTGAAGAAGGAGGAGAGTGCAGTAGTTGAATGGCACAGAAGAGGAACTGTGCAGTGAATGGACATGGAGAATAGAACATAAAAAGTGAAAGAACAAACAACACGAGTGAGGTGTGCAGAAAGGCAATGAGGCAGACAGAACAACGAAATGCAGCAGAATAGTGATAAGTCTGGTAAGCCACTGTTGAACATCATATCACTGTAATAAGTTTATGTAGCAAAGATTTATATTTCAGGGTGGTTGGGAGGAGCTAGGGAGGACTTGTGTCCTCAAAGGTTCAAGTGTGTGCTTGAACACAGGGAGTTGGTGCTTCCTTCTAGTTGGTGCTAGAAAAACCAGGGAGTTGGTGCTTCCTTCTAGTTGGTGCTAGAGAAACCAGGGAGTTGGTGCTTCCTTCTAGTAGGTGCTAGATAAAACAGAGAGTTGGTGCTCTCAGCAAGTTGCAGCTTGCAAAACTAAGGTTGTAGCCTCATTATGAGTTGGTKCTCATATGTATGATACTGTAAAGAATGTAACCATTACTTATCATATAAAAGAAAAGAGGTTTTTACCCTGCATGGGTTTCCTCAGAAAATATCTGTCTCTGTGTTTCTCATATATGTGAATGATGCTGAAAGTGCCATTGTTTAATTCCCTGCATTATTGTGATCATCAATCAGATTCTCTACAAAGAGTTTAAAAGAACCATAATTGTTTAAGCACGGTAACAACTGATTCACCCCCCCTCTCAGTTGTCTAACACATTGACCAATGTAGGAACAAAGGTTGTTTTCTGCATTGGGTGAAAATGGCCTTTTGGACCCAGATTTGCTAGGGAGGCCCCTTTTTGAGGGAGACATATGGTAGGGACTAAAGTTATTGTAATTATGATTACATGAGTTGAAAAAAATGTGGTTTTATGTAGGTATGGTAGAATTAAAAATTCTCTAGAGGGAGAGGATATTTGAGGATATTCATACGTAGGTTCAGGAGACCAGACCGAGAGGGGATAATTTGGTTGTTATGGGTTACTTATGTACATTGAGAACCCATTGATGAGAGCAAAAGGTATCCTATCATAGATAGTATAGTAGTTGGATGCAAATGTAGAGGCCTTCGTAGTGAAGGGTCAACAACCAGAGATCACTCTACAAGACATTTACTTCCTGACAAGGCTTCCACCATTTGGTGTAGTGGTAGAGACACATCCTATGCTACCTCGTGGGAGGTGATTAGAGGATTTCCTTGGTAGACTTTGTGTTTGTGGCACAAGGGTCTGGAATTCCATGATCCATTTGATAGATATGGAGTGGTTGGAGACATGGGCCATAACAACTCAAGTGATCTGTATATTGGGAAATCATTCTCTGCATAAAGTATTTGGAGGGAAAATACTTTTAATTGAGAGGGTGATGGTTGGGACCTACTTTGGTTGGCCCCAGATGTTACTGATGGCATTGAAGCATAAAATTACCTACTGCAGGTGGGCCTCAGAAGGTAACTGAAAATTTGGTATATTCATCTGTGCCTTTTTCTTCTTCAAGAAGATACCCACACTACGCCCCCATATTCACATCTGGGATGGGGGGCCACAAGAGCCCCATATTCGGCACCGGGGATAGTTGTTGAGGAGAGGGGGAGGTGGTGGTCTTGGGAATGTCTTTTGAGAAAAATCATTTTCCCATTGGGACCAACTCCGGATATATATCGAGGACTACCCATATTCAAGCATGAACTATCAGGGGGATCTCTAACTACCCTTGCTAGTTGGTTGAGCCTGGGGGGTCAATGGTAAGTAAATTAACATCGGTTTATTTGTTTATATTTTTTAATTGCATAGATTAGAATGTGTCAATATATAGTACTGATGATATTTTGTATAAAACTTTCATATATTGCATTGGTGAGACTGACATGGTAGGTAACTTGCAAGGGAAGGGGTGCTTTTGTTGATCTAGGACCATCAGGGTTTAGGAGGGTAGAAGAGTTGGAGGGGGTATTGGAGGATCTAGAAAATAAGTTTGACAATCTGTTGACTGGGGTACTTGAGCGGAGAAGGCACATACTCAATGAAAAATATGTTTCATTTTGCATAGGGGCACCAATCAAATGGCACTCACTTTTGTGTAGGGCAGAGATAGTCGACCATGTGTTTATGGATCTTTCAATAGACAACATGGTACCACTAGCACAAGATCATACTTCTAATGAGGATGAGTAAGATGGGTGCCTCTCATTCCCCCAAGTTTTGATGTATTTAATATGCTATGGGCATGTTAAGTGTATGTACACTAGTGGATTAAAACATATACAAAAATATAAGGTGTTTTGTTTTTAGGTTATGAGGGAAATATATACAAGATGTATTATGTATGCAATTGTGTGATTATCAATTAATTATTTACAAATGTTTATGTACACTAGGTTGGGTGGATGCAAATTGTTATCTTCTTATGCATGCATGAGCTAAATTCCAATCTAGAATATTATTTGCAATGGTATCTACAAAGCTATTTTTACCTCTGGGAACATGGTTAAATGAAATTGATTCAACTGAATGTGCCAAAATTTTAACTCATAGATATTTTCTAAAGAGGTTGGGGTTACGTACATGATGAATGCCATTCAACTATATGACAAGAATCTTGGAATCAATACAAACATGAAGGTAACATATGCGATGATCAAGGGAATTGGCTAACAAACCAATCAAAACATCATATTCAACCTGGTTGTTGGTGGCATATCCAATGCAAACACCACTTGATTGGATGGGGTATGCATGGGGGTTAAAAGGGCCCAAGTTGTGAAGGATAGATTCCTCAAATGATGACTCTCACCATTGGAATAAATAATGTACCAACAAAACAAAGGGTCCATCTGAAAGATGCAAGAAGATAACTTATGAGATGTAGGCTTCACACAAAGGGATGCAAAAAAAACTATCTAATCTATGTACAATATGCACAAACACTCTATAAAGAACTATCAAGGGTATAATTTCTTGAAGTAAAGTGAATTACAAGGGTTAGGGAGAATCTCCCCTTCATAACCCTTGAGAAGGTATGCCCCCTTACCTAGATAATGTTTGGAAATGTACGGGCCCTTCCATAAAGGCACGAGGGATTCACCTTGTTGACTGATATCTTATCACATTCATTCATAAATGTGATTTAAATTGTGAAAAATAAGTTCAATATATTGTAGGTATTGGGGGGGATGCAGGGTATTAGGGGGTTTACAGGTATTGGGGGGTATAAAAAGAGGTATGTAGTAAAAATAGGGTTTTTTTATTGGAAATATGTATTGGGAGGGGTGATGAATAGAAGGATTTTGGGAGATATTTATCAATATCTAGTGAAATTAGGGGTATTATTTAATATCCTATGAATACATGTGCTATTTCATAGGTTCTTCACTAAGTTAACACCCCATACATAAAGGCTCAAATTTTCCTCAACCCAAGATGTCATGGGCTTGGCCATACACTAGGACTACATCACCTTCATGAAAAACATGAGGGTGGACCTTTCAGTCATATTGGGCTTTGGTGTGCTTTTGAGTTACTCCGATGGTTTGTTGTGTGATACAATGGTATTCATTGGTGTACTCTAGCATTACTAGTCTCTACTTTAAGGGAGTAGTGTTAGGGAGAAGCTCAATGTCCAAATGAAGTGAAGTGATTTGACACTCAATTTGCAAAACTACTTCCTCATTGTGAATGAGATGAGAGGGAGTGAATCCCATAAAAGTTTTAACATAAGTCTTGTAGGCCCATAAGGATACAAAAAGAATGTTATGCCAATTGGTTTTATGCTTATCAATTGTCCGCTAGAGCATGTTTTTGAGGATTTTGTTCACAACCTCCACTTGACCATTCCTTGCGAATAGTATGAGGAAGAGTACTAGTGGTCAAAACCCAACATGGATGCAAGATAATTATATATTTGATCTTCAAAGTGTTGGCCATGGTGAGAGACCAATTGATTTGGGACATCAAATTGAGCAATCACATGGTTAAAGAAGAACCAAGATGTAATAATTGTAGTATTATTGAGCATTGGCATGACTTCAGTCCATTCAGTAAAATAATTGGCAGCCATAATAATGTATTTATGACCACCAAAAGAAGGTGGTTGCACTCCATAAAGTAAATGGCCCATTTACAAAATGGACCAACGATGATAATATGGTGCAATGGGGTTGGTGGGTTCCATGCCTTGGGGGCAAAGAGTTGATAGTTAGTACATTTTTTAACGACCCGTATACAACCAGTGAAGAGAGTAGGCCAAAAATATCCTACACACATGATTTTTTTGGCAATATCCATGCTCAAACAATCACAAGTGTCATTGTGGAAAGCATTCAAGACCCGCTCTACTTCCTCGTGACCAAGACAATGACACAACAAGGTATTAGCTCACCGGTGATAACTATCATCTCTAATGAAGAGATAGTGAGGGGATTGGTGGTGAATATGTCTTTGATCATCACAGGTCAGGTGGGGAGCAAAATATTGGGTGCACAAGTAAGTGAGTATGTCACCATACCAAGGATCATTGGTGGATATGGTGAACAAGTGTTCGTATGGAAGGTCATTATTCAATGGTGGGTCAAGTGCACTAGCTGGGAATTTAGAAATGAACTCAACGAGGGATAAGGATTTTTAACTCTTAGGAATCACACAATCTAAGTCAAACTCCTAAAGGATGATGACCCACCGAGCATATTTTCAATTGATGACCCACCGACTCAATAGGAAGGATATAGGGTTAGAGCTGGTGACTACCTTAGTTTTACACATTAGGATGTAATGACGTAACTTTTGGATAGAAAAGACAACAACCAAGGTCAAATTCTCATCACGTAAATTGGACAAGGAGGTCCAGATAGGTTCTTACTCACATAATAAATGATGTGCTTACATTCATCGAGCCCATATTGAACTAAGACTCTAGCTACAACAAAGTGTGAAGTGGAAATGTAGAGGGTGAAATCCTTTTTAAAGTCAAGGGTACTAATCAAGGGTGTTGAGAAAAGGGCCCTTTTGAGTGCATCAAAGGATTGTTGAGCTTGATCATCCCATACAAGTGGGATACTAGAATGTAATAAACATAAAAACCTATGGGTAGTGGTAGCATAGTCTGGGACAAATCGACATAAGAAGTTGGATTTTCCATGTAGGCTTCAATTGGGGTAAATTACAAGTGGGAGGAAGAACTTAGAATACTTCTGACATCTAAGGAAGATGGTTTTCAAGTATTCTAAGTGCTACAATATTTTCTTGGAACGAGTGGTAAGGTTGTGTAGATAATCCAAAACGAGATGGGATAATTCATGAAGACAATATGACATGGCACACTAGAAGGTGGATCCGATGTTTTTTAGATCGAATGGCATAAATTTGTATGCAAATGTACCCTAAGGAGTGGTGAATATTGTTTTGTATTGGTCTTGTGGCTGAATACAGATCTAATTATAGCCCTAGAATCCATCCATGAATGATAAGACCTCATGTCCAATGCACTCATTAATAATATGATTGATGAATAGTGTTGGGTAATTTTCTTTGGGACATGATTTGTTCATATCACAGAAATCGGTGTAGACATGGATGGTGTCTTGCCTATTCATAATGGGGATTGGGATAGAGAACCATGAAGTGTATGTGATATGGTAAATGAAGCTCTCTTTTTGCAATTTATCAATTTCAGTCTTGATGGTAAGGGCCTGCCGCCCGGTTGGGGTGAATAAGCCTTTAATTATGATGAATGAGAATAACATATGGCCATGTATCTATGTGATGTTCAACAATGGCAGGATCGAGGATAGGCATCTTTTCATAGAACCAAGTGAAAAAATCATGAAACTCTTGGAAGAGGTATTTGTAGGTAGCAACCTATTTAGGGGAATGAATTGCCCCTAGGAGGATGTTTTCTTCAACAGTAGGGGTAACAAAGATGTTCACCTTAATGGTAGGTGAAATGTTGGCCATATTCCCTTCTTCAAATTCATCAAGGGATGAGGTAGGATTTTTGGACCAATCAATGTGATTGTGGGGGATAAAGTCTTTTGATTGAACAACATACTAGTTGGTAGGATGAGGCCGCTGAGGTATAAAATAGGAACGATGATGCATATCATACCAAGGGTAATCTGGTGTAGTGAGGGACTCGATGATGTCTTCATCATAATAAAATACAGAGATGTGAGAACCACCATGATCAGGTGAAGTGGTAGAGGATGGGAATGTGAACCCATTATCAATGCCATGGGAATAAGGGACATGGTTCACATATGCTACATCTATATAGGTAGATAAAATACTTGTAGAAGAGGCTTCCATCGATGTTAATATAGAAGGTACATGGGGCATGCTAGGGATTCTATGTTGTACACCTATGGAGAATGGATTATCCTTCGATAATTCCAATCCCATGGAAGTTGAAAGGTAGAGAATTTGCATGGAATTATCATCGCTTTTCCCTTCAGGGGGGGAAATCTCAATGATCATTTGATAATTGGCTTGGGAAGATTTGTCATGCTTAAGAGTGGGGTCCTCTACTATTGGAGTTAGATATTCCTGAATAGCGAAATCCAACTGACGAATGACCTCAAGGGAATAGCAGAACTTGGGTATTCTATTACAATGATGATAATAATGGCCATGTGTATCACACAAAGCGCATGGGTGATTTGTGCACAAATATTGAACATGCTTAGTTGATAACTCAAGGAAAGTAACGTGCACAACTGGTGTTGAAGGAATTGGTTCTAAATTGTCAACGACGTAAATTTATTTGAGTTCCAGGAGCCTAATACTATTGTAGGTAGTGTGGCTAGTGATATCACATTAGGAACATTGAGGTATGGCCCTAGATGCCTCATTCTCAGTGGCCATAACATGTTTAGGATTATCTATGACCCCTTTCTTTTTTGATTTCCCCCCTTTTTCAATTCCTTTCCCAACCTATGTTGGTTGTGGTGGGGCTTATGTAGGTGCTTTAGGGGATATAGGGGTCATTGGGATTGGTTGAATCAAAGTTAAGGCCAAATATGGAGTTGGTTTAGAGGGTGGAAGAGGAGTGGGAGGGGGATAAAATTACCAAACCAAGATCCTTAAGGTGAGATTAGGAAAATTCAATGTGACCATGATAGGGGTACTCACTATTCTTGGAGGTGGAAATAAGAAAGGGACTTGGAAAAAGGGGTAATGAGAATGAGGATGCTCTACTAATGGTGGAATTGAATATCGCATAATTAATGGTCCAGTTGATGGCTATGGATGTGGTCCTATTTCCCTATGAGATGATGACATAATACAAACATTAGATGGACTAGGGTGAGTAACTATAGGGGAAGTCCCATAATATGCACCAAGTAATGTCTAGTTTTTATAGACTCTAGGGTTAATGTATGAAAGAGAGGGAACTTTTGGGATTTTTCCTAAGGAAGCAACCATATGGTCGGGATGAAGTTGTGGTTGAGAATCACGGTAGGTCAACTGGTCTATGGTGACTAGTTCCTCATTATGGGGGAAGATCATCTTACGAAAGACCAAAGAGGCAACAAATTTCATGGCATACTTGAAGATTCAACTTAGAAGGATGTTATAGTCTAAAGGGGAATCTATAAATTCAATGTCAATACACACTTCCGTTCCTCCCAATTGGAAGGGATAGTTCTAATAAATCCCTTGAGGTTGAGAGCATCGACCATCATATGCACGAAGTGATATTGTAGATAGGACAAGTGTTGGGGAGCCTATCTTCTTTCAAACTTGTGCTGACATGATGCATGTGGATGCACCTTCATCAATAATGCAATGATGAATTATGGAATTCTTGGTGGACATTGGAATTTAAAATGCTACTGAATGCGGTAATCAGAAAGGTTAATCTTTTTCAGTATCAAAGGTAATCATCCTCTCATCCTGTGGTTCGACATCACCCAAATCTGACAGTAAAGCATTCTGTTATGAAGGACATATTTGGAGGACTTCAAGGTATGACATTGTTGGAGGGGATTGAGATAAGTCATATACTATGCTATAGTTGTGGGTTACCCATGCATGGGGGTTGGGGGGATTCTGCCTTAATGGAACCTTAGGTACCTTGGGAGGTAGGTCCACACCTAGGAGAGGAATCTGTAAAGGTCCATTATTAGATGGAGGGGGATCATAAGACATAGTAATTTGTGCTTCAAGGGGCATACCATATTGATGGGATCGAGTGGTGAGGTTGACATTGGTTTAATACAAGTAAAGTATTTGATAATTCCCATTCCTAGGAGTGGTGGAAATGGGAGGTGTTCCAAAAAGAGTGGCTCATATGGTGGACAAAAACCCCTATGATGGAAAATTTTCTCAACATAGATGGTTGCGACAAGGATGGGGGAGTAGGTTGGTTGTTAGCACACTTGGTGGCCTTAATTTCTTCCTAGATACGATGCATCTTGGGTAACAACAGACATTCATGGGTATAGAGTCCACAAATACTACAAATAGCACAAGGTTTATTAGTACAAAGTTTTGATTCTTCCCCTACTTGCGTTGGGGATTGTTACCTTGGCCTTGGGTTGTGGCAATTTGATTGCCCTCAATGTTGGTATTAGGTTGTGGATTTTAGTTCCCTTGGTTTTGGTTATTCTACTTACCCTTCTCTTTGTTCTTCTTCTTATTATGATTAGGAGTAGTTTTTTGTGTGTACAATTGCCTTTATTGAGGGGGTGTATATTGACCAATAGGGGTTCATAGTATCATAGTTGAAGGACCTATGGTAGCTGGTGGTGGGCCAAAAACAGGGTAATAAGAATTCATAGCAGTGCCACCACAGGGAGATTTGCTACAAGGGGAACCATGGACATGTAGAGGTGAATGGGGTGTAGGGTAAGAGGTATTGGTTCCTAGTTGGGATGAGGAGTGAGTCAAATCCCAAGGGTGGTTAGGATATCCATAAGAGGTATTAACCCCTCCGTAAGGGTTACCATATCCACTAGGTCTAGGAGGATTATGGTGTGAATAGGTATGAGACATAAATCCTATCAAGCCATCGACCACATGAGATGCCCTTGGTGCAGAAAAGTCACATGTGCGACAATGAGGGGCATCAGGAAGAATGGTATAGGGGTACCCAGATTGGGTGTAGATTAGATCATACTACTGGGATTTTTAGATAGCTTCTTCCTCATTCCTAGGTAGTGTCATGGCTACATCCTTGGTAATGGGAGGAAGAAGGGGCTTTAGGAACTAGTTCATGAAGAAAGAATCACTGATATCAGCTTTTCATAAGCCTCATCAATTGTGCCACTCATGGATGTGATACGATATGTGAGTGTCAGTCAATTTAATGGATTAAACTATGCTACATTAGATTCATCAATCCATAGTACATAGACTTATGAGATGCAAGAAAAATATACGTAGGATCATATTCTACCCTAAGAAAGAAATGCACACAAAATACTTCACACCACACTTCTAAATAAAAATTACTAATTTATATAAAAGAAACCCAATACATAGTTCAATCACTTAGGCTAATTGTTTACTCGAATTAGAGTTGTAAATCCATGAGGCACGATCTTTCACTCTTCATGCATATTGAAGTATTCCTGTAACTTGAATCTTTGGTCAATTATTTCATCAGTAAGTTAAGTGATATTCCTGTAGCTACTATCACACCTTCAATGAAATAAATTAAACCATAGAATTATAGATTTCATTGGATCAAAGTTCATTCAAATTCTTATTGGGAACAAATCACACTATTTCATTCATTTATTTTCATGTGAATATATATTGAGTAGAAAATTAGATTTACGATCTTCAGTATCTTGGTTCTATAGTAATGAAACAAACGATTGGTAAACTATCAAAGAAAACCTTGTTTCAATCTATGCACACTCAACGATGTAAACAAAGCACACAATTGAAATAGAAAATTAAAAATAGAAAATGAAATAACTAAGTGAAATGAGGCAACACTCACCAGGTTGAGGGGCCCTCCCAAATGGCTCACAATGCACTTGAAATGCTACAACACTAAATTACGATGGGCAACAAATGTCTCCTTTTATTTCAACATTCAGAAATTACAGAGTGTGAGTTACAATCATGTGTTAAATCACTACAACATTGTTCAAATGAATACTCCAGAATAGATCACCCACTTGGGCACTCTAAACTAACATTTATATAGTGCTTTTACAATATTTTTTAGAGAAGAGGCGAGTTATAGAGGTGCCCACGAATTTAGAATAGGTTATAACAACAAAATCGAGATCAGATACAGAGGATTTGATTTTCCTTTATTACATCCCCCAAAATTTTCCTTTCATAACCTAATTAAACATGGGACACAACTCCTTGATACTGAGAATAGTCACCAGGCACGATTTACTATTTACAATCATTTAATTGGATCCCCAAATCATGTTGGATTTGTTTGGAATGTGCACTCATGATTTCGTGCAATATTTGTTAGAGTTGGTTATGCCTAGGTATCTCAAATTGGATCTCAATCTTTCTATCACCTAATCTTATGCCAGATTGTTGATTCCTTGCCTCCCAATCTGTTTTGTACTAGATCTCTTAGTGGGAATTTGACTGGAACTTGACCATGAGCTAGAGCAAGCTACGATCATCCTAAGTTTGAACTGAACAACACAAAACTATATGGATGCATCTCCCAACAAAACCTAGATGCTATATTTTCCTCTAGAGATGCGTTGATATCCTGATCATGGAGGTGGCTACCAAAACTGAACTTGGGTTGTAGGATCAACACACTTATGGTTACAAGAACTCATTTTGATAAAAGAAAAACATATTTTAATTTATAAATTCATTAAAAATAAGAAATTCCACATATATTGACAATGGGTTATTGAAATGTTGAAATACAACTAATGTTGTGGGGGGAATGGTGAAATGATGATTATGGAGGAACAATGAGGCAAAAAGGTGTATAAATATTTGTCAAAATATGTCAAATCTCAAACTCAACAATGAGTAGCAGTGGTTTGACGAAAATTGGTAAAGATTTCTATCCCCATGTCATGGTGGACTAGGAGTTAGAAGAAGGTAAGGAAAACTTTGGCTATGAACTCAAAGGTTCTATGTGTATCACCAGGTTGTTCTATGTACCATTTTGAATCAACAACCATAAAAGTGCATTGAAAAATTCACAACCAAATCGAATCCTCCACTATGGAGTTGGAATAACACCATAGGTGAAAAGACTTAATAAAGTTGGCATTGGGGATTGGGTGTAACCTGATACGAAATAGACAAACAATATTGCAGATAATTGAAGAGGAAATCAGACTTTGAAGATCAAAATATGGTGTCTAAAGACACCATTACAACACTTAAGAACAATGCAATGTGACCAGAACATCAAAATGCATATTGGACATCTTGTACACAAAAATGATATCGCCAATCGCTTGATCCACTTGATGATAATGACCCATAGAGTCTACTATTTATAGCTTCCATATATAACCAATTTCCATGAAATCAGGAGGATTTTTTCCACATATAACCGTCAAGTTTTAGAGTTGACTTTGTCAAAACTGTGTTATCTAGTCGACTTGACAAGGATGATCGACCTGATTGTCCATGTGTCTAACTCGTAGTCGATTGATCAGTTGGTTGATCCATTGACCGACTATCTTCAATTGTCCAACTGACATACTTGTTAACTACTCGACCAACTGATGTATAGAGCTAGTCGATTTCCCTATTGACTATTTCTATATGTAGGTTGATTGCCCGACCGACTGATTCCAGGAGAAGTGTGATGAATTGTCATGACTTGATGTTCCAACACCGCCCTTCAACACACGACTTTGTAGATTCAAGAGGTGAAATTATGTCAACATGAAACCCCCCTATAATCGTAGCTCGATGAATCCCAAGAATCATACGGATCTTGATAAATCTAGCTTTAGATAAAGGCTTAGTGAATATTTCAACAACCTGATCATCGATTATGCAATATTCAAGAGAGACGATGTTCTCATAAACCAAATGTCTCAAATAGTGAGCATGGAGCTGAACATGCTTCATCTTGATGTGGGAAATATAATTTTCAACAAGCACTTTGATTATCACAGTAGGTGGTAGTTGAGTTCTGTATAAGAAATCCAAGTTCACCCATAAGTTAGTGAATCTAGACTGCCTCTGTACCTGCATGAACAGTGCCACAATATTATGCTTTTTTAGTCAACAAGGATACTACTTTTTGTTTCTTACACGACCACACCAATGGTCCAGTGATGAAGTGAAACACATATCCAGAAGTGGACTTCCAATTGTCATTGTTTCCAACCTAGTTGGAGTCGGTGAAACCGATCAATGAATCTGAAATTCGACAATACTTAATACCAAAATGAGTGGTACCTTTGAGATAACGAACAATTTGTTTGACTACTTTCCAATGGATTTATCTAGGGTCCTACATAAACTGAGAAACCACACTAACAACAAAGGAGATGTTAGGTTGACTATGGGTAAGATAAATACGACTGATGACCAATTGTTGATAAAGTGTAGTATCGACTTTGGGATTTTGCAAGTTTTGGTGAGATTGAATCTAGATTGAAAAGGAGTAGCACAAGGTTTACAATATTCCATCTTAAAACATGTCAAAATATCCATTACATATTTAGACTCATAAATGAAAAAACCATCACATAGTGGTAATACTTGAAGACCCAAAAAAAAATGCAAAGTACAAAGATCTCTCATGTCAAAAGAGTCAACGCGTTGCTTCAATGTTATTGTCAATAATGTTGGATCATGTTTTCATTGATACCAATAGTTTGATTGATTGATGTCAAGTGATTGTCTTGATGTCAAAGGATTGATTGATTAATTATTGATGAACAAAGTATATGTATTATCCTTGATGAGAATGATAGATGTCAAAGTGGAAACTAATTGATAAATATGGATCATTGATATGATGCATAGATGAATATGGATCAATGAGTTGTCATTGATACATGATGATGCATAGTTTGTTTGATGAAAATATGACTCATTATTGTCTTATCATGATTAATAATGTGCACAAATGGATGAACTCCAAAGTGGTCCCCTTATGGTGAAATCTCTCACGGGAAGACACTTTGCAGATTGAGTTATCCTAGAAGAATGGTTGGAGGACCCATGCTTGTATGTGAAATAATGAGATGAAGATCAATGAAGTTGTTGGTGAAACTATCCTAGATGGATAGTGTTTTTCATGCCACTTTCGGTGGTATGTGGAATGTCACATAACTCCTCACGCTTTGAGAGTTATGGCCTTATGAAGTTGGAGGACCACCATATGAAGGCTTGAAGCCCCCAAGGTCAAAGAAGTCAAAGTTCCCTAAAAGAAGAAATCATTATTTAAATGATAAAGTAAAGTGACAAAGTCAAGATGGATTATTTAAATAATAAAGAAAAGTGACAAAATAAAGAAATATTATTTAAATGATAAAATATTGGAGAACTTTCTATTTATGAAAAGTGGTTAACCCTAAAATAAGGAAAATAGGTTAAGTGACCTAGAAATGGGTTAAGTGACCTAGAGGATAAAAGTATAAATAAGATAGTTGTGGTCTCTTGTAGATCATCCTTTTTGTGGATCGATGGAGAGCTTCTTGTGAGAATATATTTTGGAGTATTGATGGAGATCTTCTTATTGGTGTGGATCTCTTGAGCATGATTGAATATATATTCCGAGGAAGAGAGTGAGAGGAGGATCTCATGGACGCATCAAAGTTTTGTCAATGTCGGAGATCTTGATGGAAAAATTCTTGGAACTTCAAAAACCCTAGTTTCTGAGGTATACGCGGGTTGTCTGTGTATAGGGTGTGTATACGCATTGAAGGTATACACGGGCTGACTGTGTACATGGAGTGTACAGTGGATAAAATCATGGATATTTGTGTTTGATTTGGTGCCAAGCTCTTGGGTGATGAGGCAGGTTCCAGATCTGCATTCTGTGGCCTCAGATATATCACTGAGACATTGGTATGGTTACATTATTGTCTTGATGGATATTATTGTTTGATGTGTTGTGAATGCTTAGGGAATTCTTGGTATGGCTTTTATGATATGGTTCAGTTTGGATGATTTGGTTGATGGAGTGATCAATACTCTTGTGATTCAATGTTGACATGATTGCTATGGTATACTAGTTGTTTATAAATGATTGAGATAGCATTCATATTGATTTGTTGTGGAGCATGAGAAAGATATTGGAGAGCTTGGATGTGTTGTGACTGGATGGTGGTCAGATTGGACAGTCATAGACATAAGAGAATGATATATTGATTGCAGAGAATCTAAGTTGATATTGAAGGACAAACCCTAATATCTCAAATGGTATACGCGGGTTTTTGTATACACTGGTCGCGTGCATACGCGGGCGGTAGTGAGCCAGGGCGCGTGCACACGCTGGTTGCACTACTGACAGGTCGTGTACCTATTGACATATTGATATCTATTGAGGATTTTTGCCTCATCTCAGTTGGTGTTGAGGGTGTAAGTTGAGTCTTGCATTATAGAGCTAGTGCTCTTGTAGAGTTGTACTCTATTCAGTTGTTGCTGATAAACCCCCTGATTGTTGTCCATAATAAAAATAAAAATTGTACATACATCTTGTGTTCTTTGTGTTTCTTGTGGTGATGACTTATTGATGATATGTGTTGCTGATATATGCTACTGATATATGTTCACATCTAACTGGTTATAAATGACATCAATGGGTAATGAATAAATGTTGAATGTTAACTAAGGAGTTTTATGTAAAGAGGGAAGTTTTGGGAAAAAGATCCCCACACTCATTCACCCCCCCTCTATGTGTGGTAGATGTGTCCAACAATTGGTATCAGAGTGGGCCTTCACTACAAGCCTTAACAAGATTGAAGGAGATCCATAGACACACAATGGATGATGAAGTTCCAATCCTTGGTGAGCAAAACTATTCTACTTGGAGAATAGAGGTGAGATTACATTTGAAGACAATGGGAGCAGCTATTTGGAAGGCAACCATTGGTGGATTAGTTTCATTGAAGAACAAGTCAAAGTTTGCATCTCAAAGAGAAGGGAAGAAGAATGATGCATTGGCTCTCAAGACCATTCTTAGTGGACTCACAAGCCCTATCAAAGAGAGCATGGGACAATGCACTTCCTCCAAGGATATATGGCTAAATCTAGAGGAAACATATCAAAGAAATAAGGAGAAAGAAGATATTGAAGATCACTCCATCAAGATCACTAAAGGTAAAGAATCTCCAAAAACTCTTGAATGCATTATTTCTAAATGTGATTTTGAAAACATTTCAAGTGAAGATAAAGAATCAAGTGATGATAGCACAAA
>ML795890.1:56552-71987 GCA_009831015.1 Picea engelmannii
CTCCAATGGCTTCAGCGCATCCAAAAACCCCTGTCTGGGCTCTTTCGGCACCTCAATCGGTCGAAAAATGAAGAAGTTAGGCCTCCTGGAAGTCTCCCTCTTCAAGCTTGTTGTCTCTGAATCTACAAAACGCACCCTCTCTCAATGAACCTGGCTCACACGCATTTTAAAGCGTGAAAACCCAGCACCGGGCGCAACCGCGCCAACAGTGCAAACCGTAGAACGATTAAGGGCGTGCCAGCCCCTAACCACCTCGGCACCTGGGCGTATGGCGCATATGACCGCATGCTTGGCAAATAAGTGGTTAATTGGTTGCAACGGGTGTAACCTCCTCCCGCGCTCCTAATTCGTGGGCATATGCAATGTAAAAACCATGGGTTATACCAAACCCCATGCACCAACAACCACGCACGGACATATTAATATGGTCATACAAAACTTTGGGTTATGTTTTACAAATCCGCACCACATATTTTAATACACGATCATATGTTATATAATGGAACCACGGGTCGGGGCTAGGCCCCGGCCCACCCCCCTTTCCATTTAATACAATGAACAAACTTAAATATATATGCGTTGACATATATAACAAGAACCAACTCGTGGTCCAATGGTTGGGCGGTCATGCTAAGGCGTTAGGTGTTGGGGGAGGTCCGGGGGTCGAACCCCGTGGACTCCCATATATTTTACATACAACCACTAGCCAACCAATGAGTGACACGTGGCACCCACGGATTGGGCCACGTGTCCTCATTTCATTTTCCCATAAATGGACACGTGTCAGCTCCTGACTCGTCATCTATCAACCAATCAACATCTGCCACGTCACCCTTGTACGGTCATACGGTCCTACCACGTCAGACCGTACGGACTGTACGGACTGATACAGTCAGCATCAAATTTTTTGCCTGTTTGGCTTGACGAACAGATCGCGATATCTTCTCCATACGGAGTCCATTTGACAAAGTAAATATACCTCTGGAATCAGGAAGACGAGACGGACGCAATGGCACTGTTTTCGTCGCATTCTGAGCACTTTGAAATTTGAGCAAAATTTGATCCCTGATCACTAACTCAAGAAGCTTTGTCCTTTAAAGAGAGAAGACTCTAGTCTATAAGATCAACTAGAAGCGCTCAAACAAGACCTAGTCTATGGATAGGGGCCTTCCAAACATCTAATAGAAGGGGGAGATGAGATCCCATTCGTAGTTGAGTGAATGTATGAAAGAGATAGTTATAAATATGGGATGGTGGGTAGTGATAAGTCCCAAAGGATTATAGAAATATATCTTAGGTTCCCTCCCTCCTATGAGAGCCACTTGGGTAAGGATACGTAAGCATGGTCACTAAACTACCTCTACTCCGAGGATGTTCAGTAGAGAAAGAGAAAGGAATATCAATCACACTTTTCTTCCAAACCTTGGCATTATCTACTCTAAAAGAGTGCACCTGTTACCAAATGGGATGGGACCATGTCTGATAGAAATGATTTTAGCTCCCTAAAATTCAACCTGTATGTTTTGATGTAAAATGACTAAGGGAAATTATTTGGATTCCTATCACGAGAGTCCTAACCTAAATATAAAATTATTTTTGGTGCCCAATTGGTATTAATTGTGTGTTAAATCAACGGTTAATTTTTTAGTCTGAACTTGCCATCATGAACCAAGCATAATTGTTAAGGTGTGGTTTTTGTGCACATGTGGTGTGACTAATCTAAGAAAGTAAATGCTTGTAAGAAAATTAAATTAATAAAGTAACTAAGAAAAGTACTCAAATGAAATGAGTTTTCCTTTACAAAAGTTACTTTTAAAACTGAAATAAACTCGCAAATTTTCAGATTTCAAAATCAAGCAATCATATTCACTTTTTGGCTCACAAGCAATTGGATTTACAATAGAAGAAACCTTCATTGGAAAGCAAAAGATTGGGGTCCTATGAGGCCTTCTTCCTTTCACTAAGAGGTTGTGCAAAATCTAAAATGAAAGCTATCTAAAATAGAAAATAAGATGCACCTATAGTTGAAACATAAAGTGAAAATTGAAGATTAAAAAGCAATGGCCTCCTACATCCATATTCCTATATGAATTTTTATTTTCTTTTGTTTTTAACTAATGATTAAATGAAAAGAATAAAAAGTCTAAAGGACTAAACAACAATTGAAAAGGTTTGATTTACAACCTACTGTAGTAAAAAAAAAGTAAAATCCTCAAGAAATCAATTTGGGGAAAGGTAATAAAACCTGGGGGTTTGCTCCTCAATCCTGTAGATTTCTTGAATATTATACCTTAACCTAAAATAATATTATCTAACAATAACCTAAAGGCCTTGAAAAAATACTCAAACAACTGCAAACAAACCCTAAAAATTGAAAAAAAAAATCCCTAAAATACTCAAGTAAAAAAAACCCTAAAAAACTCAGAAAATCAAATAAAAAGAAGGGGAAAAGAAGTTTACCCACACACCCACAAACATGGAACATGAGAATGGCTCAGATCCCTACTAGATTCACCATTATATTGGTATAAATATGCAAAGAGGGTTATAAAATCTACAAATCTCGTGCTTGCCTCAAGATTATAGACAATAATGAAGAAAAAACTAGAAATCCTAGCTTCAAATAGACATTCATCTTCAGATTCTTGCTATTTATATGAATAGAAATAAAATGTAGAAAAAATAAATGAACAATAACAACAAATTCATGAAAGAATGAAAAAATTATCCATTACCCAATAGAAGTCTTTACATAGAACATGTGAAGAAACCCTGGAAGATGTTGATATCCTTTGGCCTCTCCTTTGGGAGGGTTCTTGAAATTCCCTTAGTGATATGGCTGCTCTCTCCTCTCCTTTTGGATGTAGATGATAATGGTTGCTATCAAAATTCTCTCAAGAATCTAGGGCTATTGAGCTTCAATGAAAATCGAATAGCACTCACCCACAATGAACATAGTGAAATGAAAAATGAGATGATGATGTGAAATGGGGGGAAATCCACTTAGCTTTATAAGAAAGAGTTTGAATTTTATATCATTTAGTTTTATTTTTTAAATAATTCCAAGAGGAAAAAGTCATAAAATGGGGTTTTTGACTTTATTAGGTTAAAATAACTTCAGAAAAGGGGTTCTTTAAGTTATAATGATGAGATGTAGTGTAAAAGTGGGTTTTGACTTATGGTATCCATATTGTTAAGATTGTATTTTAGTACACTTAGAATCTTGGTCTAGGTAATCGATTTTTGGGTGATAACATTGTAATTAAAAGGAAATGATATAATAAGGAGTATTTGGCATAAAAACCCTAGGAATACTCATGAGAAAGCATAAATACATAGCATATGGAGTGATTCGTTCCATAACGAGTAATTGATGGTGTTACCTTACCTTAAGGGTTATTCTCTCTATATTCTTGTGTTTTTCATAGTGAATGTTTGGAGATGTTTGGTATTTAAGGGTTTACTTTTGAATTTTTATGGTTTATTTTGTCTTTTATCGATCAAGGTTTACTATAAGTGGTATCAAAGCTCTTTCTTGGGCATAAAGTGGAAGATTTTTTTTCTTTTTTAAGATTTTGATAAGACAAAGAGGATGGAAACGTTTAGGTGGATTTTTGAAACCTTTTGTGTATAATTTGAAGAAACCAACAACATATTTGAGGACCTCTCAAAAAAATGCCCAATTGAAAAAAAAAAACCCCGTCCAAAATAGAGTCTAAGAACTGGAGATACCATTGATATATAATCAACTTTTTTTAAGGGTTTTTATGGTGATGGCCACAAATTTTGTAGAATGGATGTCTTCTGATAGAGTGCACATATTCCAGTCAAACTAGTGCCAATAGATATAGAGAAGCAATGACATTTCATAATTGAGGTCATAATATCCAATTAAAGAAGTATAACTGAAGTTATGATCATTTTACATTTTCAACCTCAAACCCTAACTATATAAAGGAGCTCCATTGAAAAGTAAGAGTTTTTCCTTAGAACCCTAGCTCGATTTTCAAAGATGTGGTTTATAGGAAAATATGATGGTATTTCTATTGAAGAATACATAAAAGGAAAGAAGTCATTATGGGGAAATACATGGAGAAATTTGGCAGGTCTTAATTAAAAGATGATGTGGACATATGGTGGAATTTGGTTAATCGTGACAAGATGAAGGAACTTTTAGATGAAGTGTATGAAAAAGTATTTTTAGACAAGTGGTCTCATGTTGTGAAGAAGGATATGAAGAGCACTAGAGATTTATTTCATATGGCATATTCATATTATAGGCCCAGGGATGTATTCAACAAGAGAAGGTAATTGCTTATATTAACCCTAGTTGCAAGAATAATCTTATCAATGTTAATTTGGCTAAAATATTGGAAGCTTCCAAAAATAATATTCGAAGGACACGGGTTTAGGGTGAAAATGTTAAAAATTTTAAAGATTTGAATATTACCATGGATAAATATGTGTTGCATTCATATTTTTTTGCTATAAATATGGATAGTGTGGATGTTTTTTTGGGATATCCTTGGATGGACTCAATTGGTACAATTAATATTAATGTGTAAAAGAAGTTTTTGAAGCAGTGGTACAGGAAAAGGAAAATTACATTGAAAGATATTTCTCTTATTAAACAAGAAGGGCCCAAGGAGTCACATGAAGAAGTCCATACAGGGGAACTAATTGTAGTACCTAACGACACATCAAACAAAGAGGTCAAAGTTGAAGAAGATCTTATAGAAGCACTTGAATAAAAGCATTAGGAAAGACATAAAAAGGATGAAGAAGAAGCCAAGGAACCACATGTTGAAGAGTCAAATAAAGAAGAATCGATATTTAAGGTTGGTGTATATCACCACCCATACCACATAGAGAAACAACATTCAACAAGGCAAGGGAACAAGCATCAACAAACTTATTATGGATCAACATGGAAACAAAGAGGAAACCAATATGGAGAAACATGGAGGACTCAAATAATTGCATGGAGATAGCAGATTATCACAACAAAGAAATGGATTCTGAGAAGAAACCAAAATCGAGATTAAGGAAAGACCACAGTTGGACCACATGTCCAACTTTCACTAGGATGGATGGATGCTCGTTCATGGTGTCGATTGAATATATTTCTTAGTAGGTCATATTATATGGCTTCTTCCCGTGTTTCAAGGATGAAACATGACAAGGGGGATGGAATTTAATGTACCTAGGGAGGATAATATGGGGTACATAAGGAGGTACCCAAGGGGATAATGAATGTGATGTAAGATAATAATGGAGTAGACCCACTATGAATCAAAAGGAAAAAGTATAATAATAAGGGGTATTTATCATTAAGACCCCCAGGAATACTCATGAGAAAGTATAAATACACATGAGTAGCATTGTATTGGATATGTGTTGGATTGTATTGTCTTGTAGAAAGCATGGCTTGTGGAGTGATTCCTTCCATAAGGAGTAATTGATGGTGTTACCCTACCTTAAGGGTTCTTCTATCTATATTCTTGCGTTGTTCATGGTGAATGTTTGGATATGCTTGTTGTCGAAGGGATTATTTATGAAGTTTTTGTTAAGAATTGGAGCACAAGCATAGCATGACAATAAATGGTTGAAAAGGCCTAAATTCATTATGATGACAATAAGATTTTGTTGCTTGGAATTTTGTCACAAGTCGAGGTTATTGACCACTGATTGAAACTTCACACTATTGGATCTCCACTCTATTCTCCTCAATATGTTGTGCTTTTGCGCTAGTTTTCCTCAAAATTTGAGTTACCTTTTGATTGAGACCATTGAATATCATGCTCCTTGACTAGCAGTCTCCTAGACCATATTCCTTTGTTACTCAAAAAAAAATATGATGCTTTGGAATGTATTGCTTCTTGTGTGTAGTTCTTGTGTCTTGCTTATTCTATTTCAATGAGCGATCTGAATGCACAGAATTTAAATACATCTTGGATGTTGATATGTTTCTTCATGACACCATGATATGTCATGTCCACAAAAAGCAACCGAAGATGCTAAAGACAATGGTGGTGGATAGCTTTGAACAAACATAGAATTTAACATACATTATGGGGAGGAGACATTGTTGACAACATTCACCAATGGAGAAATTAGACGTGGCATCGTATGGCTAAGGCATAGAACAAAAAGGAATATGGGAGAAGACAAGTCCTTATAACTATTGGAGAAGAAATATTTTCAATTTAAACTCACAAATTGCAGGAGAATCAAACTTGATCTGCATAGAAACAAACCCTTCATTTACGACAGTGATTGAAATAATTTTCAATCATAAAATCTCTGAATTCATGAAAGGGAGTGCATGAAAATCATTTCTTGGTCACTGAATATTTGAGTGTGTAATCTTACTATAGAGATCCCATGCCCACTGCGTACAGATATTTTGGGTTTATTTGTTGGTGTAGACTAGATACCTAGAGATTTTGGGTAGCTAGTGCAGATGTAAGTTGTCATGGGAAGATTTTATTTCTCGTTGTGTAACCCTAGTAAGGGTGTTTTATATAGCGATGTTCTTGTTTGTGATCTGAACGATCTGAGTAATCCCTTGTGTAGATCAGAGAGGAATTGAATTTGTTGGTCCCTCGTGGAGACAACACCATTGTTTTCTTACTTTACTAGCAACGCTCCGCATAACTCCAGTGGAAATGAAGAACAATCCAAGATTTTCCAAGAAATTTTCAGTTCGCTACTAGCACCATGCCTTCAGAGATTGTCATGAAACTATATGCCAAATTACAAATCAATACAAAATGATATTGAATAGTATCCTGTAGCGGATCTGTCAAGTGTGTTCATTCCACACAGATCAATCTCCAATCAAAAGATGATTTCCAAGGGACGTTTGTTGTTCATTGATGCTATAGGAGACATACAATTTCATTCATTCCTATAAGTTTAGCTAAACTGGAATGCCTTCCTCCCATTAATAATTAATGCATATTGGATCACTTGTATAGATCAGATCATTAGTCACTGATGGATAATTTCGACTTGTACCAAATTATTGTACCAATGTTTCTTCTATAGGCACTCAAAAACATTCAGAATGACCTCCATCTCACTATGGTGGGACTCTATCCCTATATCACTCTTGATCCACCTATTTTCAATATGTCCCAAGCACTCAACAACCAATTTAATTTCACATTCAGCAATCGCTTCAATTCCACATATCTGAATACATAGCCTTGGATGAATTCAGTCGTAGAAGCCAGGATCGGGTTGATTGAATTCACGACTAATGGAAGAGAAATGTTCGATTGAATCTCTCTTATGCATGTTAAAGGTGATTCAATCCTCTTACAATGCAATACTCCTTGGATCCATCTCACGTCATTGGCTTCATAGATTGACTACCATGGAGGAACTATCATACATGTATAAACCTCTTCAACAACATCAACTTCAAATTGCAAAATCTTCTATGGAAAAACACCATGGTGTTACCAGGCCTGTTAAGACTCAATATGCTATGATAATGTCATCCTCTCTTCACCATGGCTCTAATATCATGTTAAGAATTTATCATAAACAAAACGAGATGAGAAATGGTGGAAAAGGACTTAAGCCATGCTAATGCTCATTGTATTGATCTCATGATATGAGTTTATAGTAAATAGATTGACTAGAACTAGATCTAAATCCCATTGACAATTCATCAATGGATCATGACAATACCTCATGAATAGATGAGGTTTACAACTCATATCAATGTGGTCTCGGACTTCGTTATTGTCTAGGGACTCATAGTCTAACAGTTTTGTGGTTTATTCTCTCTTTCATGTATCAAGGTTTACTACAAATATAATGATTTCTTCAAAACCAAATTACCAAAAAACCTTCATGCCAACGTTTTTTTGCTTAGATTCAGGACATCCTCCATTGTTATACCTTCTCCTAATACGAATTTTACTCTTTCCTTAAACACTTAGACATGTTTCTTCCTTTAAATCCTATTTGCACTTGATTATTTTCTTCTTTGAGTCTTGAATCTAGTAAATGTCCCAATAGATCGATTAGGCTTAAGGTTCCCAACCCACATCCTTCTCTGAATCCCATCTATCCATGTAAATTAGGGCTTGGATAATCTATAATGGAAGAAATCCTAGCACCAACGGGAAGCCAATATACAATTGTTTATGTTGTTTCAAGAAGTGCAAATGGGTTGAACTTACCTCCATTTGGAACTTTGAGATTTAATGCATGCTTCACATTAGATACCTCATTGTTCACCTACAGTGCCATAATTGTGAGAGTCTTGATTTCATCCTTCACCTCTTTTGAGGTTTGGCCTCAGACCTTGGTACCTACAGAGGTAATAAAACTAGATGTAACCTTTCTTCTCCATTCCTTTACCAAGGTATTATGCAAGGATCATAAGTTTTGGAATGATTAATGTCCTTCAAAATGTCCCTCCTTTTCACCTAGAAAATGGAAATGACTAGGGCTTGTAGATGGAGTGTCAAGTTTCCCTTTTTCAACCTCTAGTATATATCCTTGACTTCCATCCATAGTCATATTCCAATGTTCAATGAGTTCATCCATTCTGAGAAATCTACTAGATCCTCCTCCTCCATTGCTCCCTCATGTCCTTTAAATTAGTTTACGAGTCAATCAAGTGTAGAATATCAGGAGACATCGATCCATTAGATGTTATACTTACCTTTGGAATGACTCTATGTTCATTGAATCATGAACTTCACGAAGGGATACAAATATATAGAACATCATTCTGCTTGTAAATATTATATTCTACTATTAAAATTGTTGCATTTAAAGCTATAGAAGTTGCATCGATGCCGAAGCTTCTCAAGTTTGAAGTAACTTATAGCTAGATTAATATATGTTTAACTGATATAGTTGATTGCATATGAGTTACTTATCACTAAGTTAATATATAGTTAACAAACAACAAGTTATTAGTTAGCTTAAATTATTTGAGTTATTTATTAACTTCTAAATAGTTAATTATATATATACTTATAACCTATAATATATTTATCTCAAGTAGTATCTCAAGTTCTTAATGAACTAAATATTTCCTTTGGTTTCCATCATCAAAGTGAAGAAGATCCCCAAGAGTTGGTAGATCGATCCTCCATTTTGTATGGCTAATTCCATTTGGACCTCCTCAATATCAAGTTCAAATTTCCACCTATTTTTCCCAAACAACCATCCCTCTTGATCCTACAACGAAAACCCTTTCTCTTTTTCCTAAATAACCATCATTATTGGTCTTTCCCAAGCTACTTCAACTTCCTTATAACAAGCCTTCACTTCATTTAGTATTGGATCTTATAGTGCTTACCCATAGCACATCTCATTTTCACTCCTATCGGAATTATACATGTTCAAACCCCATTTTTATCCATACATTGGGAAAATTTTCATCTTACATGGAAAACATTTGTAAAATTTTCCCATTTTCCATAGATGCATCCTACACCTTATGCACATGTCTAATATTTACATATGGATATAGTAACTATATATGTGGCATATAAATAAATATATTTTTCATTGATTTTATACATTGTTTGACTGCTATATTGTAATCTTGTTAACATTTTGTTGCCATGACATAACTAACATCTTGTAATTATTTTGTAAGATTGTTTTGTTAACCCTGCAATGAGAGAGCATAGTAGTAAAAGTACTGTGAATATTAAGGAGGATGACATCTCATGAGGTAGATTTGATTTTGAGCATAAGTTTGCTAAATCAAACAGTAAAGAGGATGAATATGTTGGATAATACATAGTTGAATTGACAGGTTAGAAATTTTTTAGCATTATAATGACAATATTTAAATACAAATTGACATGGAAAAAAATACACTACAAAAAATACTCAATAAAACTCTAATATAAAAATATGCATATTATAAATACTAAAATATGCATATTGTTTCAAATTTAAAAAAAAAAATATATATACATAAACCATTAAAAATTTAAATGTAATATTCATTCTCCATCAAAACAAACTTGAAACATATTTCAAATGAATATCTCTTTAGAAAACTAACTTATCTTACAATAATACAACACAGAGGAAAAAATTAAAAATTGTAATAACTTTGTTTAAAAGGCTATTTTTACTTGGCTATCACTCCTTGATTGAATACTTCAATCATCATTCTTCACTCTACTTTCAAGTTTTAGCCTTTAAATTTTTGTAATATATTACATAATTAAAAAAACTTAAAAATAAATTTTGATTACAAATATTTAAAAAATAATATTTTGTTTTTGTTTAAAAATAATTAAAAGACTAAAAACAATCATTAAAATTAATTATACTTAAATTATTCAAATATAATAGTAACCTAAACTATTACATTTAACTATTAAATTTAATAATTTTTATGAATGAAAACCCACCAATAAACAAAACTACAAGTTGATGATCAACTTACTATTAAAAAATGAGCAGCGTCAACATCAACCAGTAGATAAATACAAAATATATTTGCAATAACTATTAATTACAAACACAACTATTTTTAACAAAATATGTTTGATAAAAAACAAATATTACAAATCCTCAAACTCTTTGACAAATATCTTAAAAGGTAACCATGTTCAACTCATAATTTGCCTCCATTTTAGTAAGTAATAAAATTTCTTAAACTTACTATTTTAAGATGAGCAACATCAACCATTAGATAACTACAAAATATATTTGCAATAACTATTAATTACAAACACAATTATTTTTAACAAAATATGACAAAATATGTTTGATAAAAAGCAAATATTGCAAATCCTCAAACTCTTTGACAAATATCTTAAAAGGCAACCATGTTCAACTCATAATTTCCCTCATTTTAGTAAGTAATAAAACTTGGTGAGAATGAGGAACTAAAAATGTGACACCTCACGATGACCCTCTATTTAACTAACATGTACTACGTTGATTTCTTGTCATTGATCTCACTAAAATGATTGTATTTATTATTAATAAGTCATTATTCAAATTTTAAAAAACCACATTCATTCTTTGAATTTTACACTGGCTTCAAATTTGTATATAACAAAGGTCAATATACACGAATCTTGCTATTATGATTGCCATAAGTTTGAATTAGGGAGAGCATGAGCTTCTGTGTGGTTCCAACATGGATCATAACAATGAAGGATAGATTATGGAGGATGTATGGATTCACGAGTTCTCCCTAAAATTATAATAAGATTTAAATTTTTATTGTCAAAGATAAATAATATTATGGATAGTTTGCATGGTATCAATAATGTAAAGAGTTGATATCACCAAATTTAAATAAGAGAAGGTGATGAATGGAAGATTACATTCAAAACCAAGGATGAACTATATAAGTGGTTGGTTATGTCAATTGGATCAACAGATTCATCTTGACCTTCATAAGGACGATGAAAAAAGTTCTAAGGAAATGTATTGGTAATTTTGTAGTTATTTACTTGGATGTCTTTTTTTTTTATCTTTATCAAGAGTAGGGAGGAGCATTCACAAATTTTGAAGACAATGTTTGAAGCATGGAAGAAAAAAGACATGTGCATTAACTTCAAAAAGTGTGAATCCTTCAAGGAATATTAGTGTACCTTGGTTTTATTATGTCCAAGAAATTCTTGTGCATAGATCTAAAAAATATGCAAGCGATTTTGAAATGTCCCTAGCTATGCAATGTCACATATGTGACACTTTCATGGGATGTTAACTTCTATTGGAAGTTCATCAAAGGGTTCAACGATATATGTGAATCAATTACAATGTAATTTTGAGTTGTTAAAGAGGAGGATAATTGAAGCATGAGGGTCAACAATACCAAACTTTATTAAAGTGCTCCAAGTAGGTTGTGATTCAAGCATGACATTTATTGGTGCAGTATAGAGTAGTGAAGGAAGTTCAATGACATATTTCCATGAGAATTTTAATAAGTGTAAATGCAATACTTGACATAGGATTTGGAGTTTCACATTGTTGTGTACGTGCAAAAGCATTGGAGGGACTACTTATTGTCGAAGAAGATTGTTTTGTATAGAAATCATCATACACAAAAGTTGAGTTGAGCTGAACTAGTGACATGTGAAATGGGTGAATTTGTTTTTGAGTTACACATTCATGGTGAAGCATAAGGAAATGAAATAAATCAAGGTCATATATGTATGCTCTCAAAATAAGAGTAATTAGTAATGATGAAGAATGAGACAATTAACTTTGGGCAAATCAATGATCTATATAACAATGAAAATGATTTTGCACGTGTCATAAAAATGTATAGGAACATGACATTGCATGACCAAACAATGTAGTTGGATTATTTTATCCAAGTTGTTTATTTGTTTAAAGGGGTATAATTGTGCATCCCCTAAGGATTAATGCAAGAAAATTTGACCATAAAGTTACATAATCATGGTTTAGGAGGATATTTAATGCATGAAAAAGATACATTCTTTATTAGAGGAGAGGTATTTATGGCCAACCATGAAGAAGGAGGTCAACAATTTTATGGAGAAGTAAAAAATTTGTCAAATGGCGAAAAGAGTGAGTCATAATGCTATATTGTAATAACCATTTCCCATACAAATATTCATTAGGAAGATAATGCAATGGATTTTGTACTTGGGCTTCCAAGAACATAATCATCAAAATGATTCCTTGTAGGAAGACCAATGATATGAGATATTACATGAAGTTATTCTTAATTAAGGAGATCATTTTTATGACCATATAAGGGGGTATATATGGGGTTGAGTATATATGTAATAGGTTTAAATGTATATGTAATAAGGGTCAGCTTAATAGTGGGGTCATATGTGCAATGGGGGAGAATATGTATATATAAAGGTTAATGGAGTCATTAGTGAGGATGGACATATGTATGGATATACTTAGGTTATTTGGAGGAGGTTCTAATAAACTATAAGGAGTTATTATGTAACTCATCTTCGTTATCACTCTGGGAGTTGTACTCTACATTGGCACTTGGTTTACACTAGTGTATTCTAGTTTATTACGTTGTTTTGATCATTTGGCACATCACATTTGGTATCAAAGTGGACTATCCTTGGTTTTTCTCTTTCAAACGAGGCATCTTACCATTTTCACTTCAACCATTTTTTGGGATACTTTAATTGCATGGAAATTGCATGATTGGAAGAATAAAGAGTAGAGTATATGTAATCAAAATTATACTTGAACTACCTATAATTTTAGAGTTATAGGTTGTTCAAGTTGGGGTTTTCATCTAGTCCTAAAACTAAGCTTAAAGATGTGATTTCGATAAAATAGTCATATCTGAAGATTGCAAAGTCCAAATTGAGTGCCACTTGTGGTAGTGAAGAGAAGATGAATTGGGGTATTTTAGGTTAAAATTATAGAGGGAGATAGGAAATGAAGGCATTATGGTAGTTCATACAGGTTCTCTACCACAAGTTTTGGGATAGTGGCCCTAAATTTTGATTGGAAAATCCAAAGTCCGTGCAACTTGTGACATTGTGAAGAAGAACTATAAATTTATTATAGGATGGAATCATAGATAAATTCCCTGAATAAAGGCATAAAATTTTATGTTAACTTAAAAGTAGCATAGCTTTTTGATGGAGGGCCTTATTAAAGATATTCAAAAGCCATTGGAAAGAAGAAATGGAATAGAATATATTGGAATATATATTTGTGAAGAATTGGGATAAGTATTCAAGGTTTGGGTAATTAAAAGCTAAGGGTTTTGAATAGACCCCAACTATTAAAACAATGACTCATGGAAATACGATTTTTTTTGCATATGGAACACGACGGAAAGGGTATTGGTCCTAAAGAGTGGTTGAATATTATAGAGAAAAATTGGAAAATTGTTTCTTCATTAGATTATTATCTTTAGACGAGGCTCTTAACTAGTTGAATCATCTAGATATATGCACCAGATTACACTGTAAAAGGTGGGAAGCATTTGAGAAAGCCTTCTTAAATAGATGGAAAAAAGAAATATAAATGGAAGAAAAAATATAAAGGATGAATTGAAGAAAGAAAAATTGGAGCCCATGAAGAAGGGTCATGAGTTATCCAAGATGCAGGTCCTTGATGAAGCATTCATTAAGGATGTTAAGAACCTAAAGCAAGGAAATATGAGCAAATGCAAGAAGAACAAGGATGATTCTAGGGAAGAATTGATGAATAAGGATGAGGAAATTTCTAGATTACAAAACCATGATCAAATACTACTTAACAATTTTTAGAGATTGAAAGAAGAAGAAAAACTTTGTCAAAAAAATGAAAAATTGAATATCATAGATGAATAAACTATCAAAATACTTGAAGATGAAATTGGAAAGAAGTTTGAAGAGGCCCTAAGTGTTGAAGATTTCATCTCATAAATACAATCCAAAATTGAAGAAGGATACAAGAATATGATGGATTGCATTACATTGCATCTTCTTAAAGAGAGAGAGGAAAATATTCATGTAGATCGACATAAAATACTTGAAGAAGTGGAACTCTAACTCAAGGATGTAAGGGTAAGATATGATAGTTTTATCTGAAAATAAAGGGAAATTAAGATCAAGCACAATAATTGGAGCATGCCAATGTACTAGAAAGGGATATGGATGATAAGGGCACAAACATAGAAAAAAACCATCCACGGTCGAACCATATGGACACCCTCATTTCTAAAAAAATCACCAAGAAAGACATGAAGATCAACACTAGCATTACCAAGGAAGAAGACAATATAATCGAGGATATTAAAGAACCATTATTAGATGTGATATTATCAAATACCAACAAATTGGAGAGAAGTCACAATAATGCACGGAATCGAAGGAAATGAAACTATCGAGGATTGACACTGAAAGTGATGGAATTTAGATGGATGGATAATCATCAATGCTAGTAATAGGTAAGTAATATAAGGAAGTCATATTACTTGGTTTCATCATATGTATATATAGGGTTGAATGTATATCTAATCAGGTTAAATGTATATGTAATAAGGGTCTACCTAATAGGGGGCCCACATGTGCAATGGGGGAGAATATGTATATATAGGTCAATAGAGTCATTATTGAATATGGACATATGACTTGGATATATGGATGTGTTTAGTACCAAATATATGAATATAGAAACATCACAATAGATCCAAAGAGCAGTATAGAAAACCCACACTTTATTATTAAGAAAACCCTTAGGGTAGGGAAACACCATATAATAGATCCTATTAAGAAAGGGATCCACTCCTATTCACTTGCCTCTTCGAGGGGGAAACCTCCCAATAAGACACCACTCCAAATACAATACTTCTTGACTTTCCCCTTGCATTGCTTGAACTCCTTTATATAGTGCTACCAACCACCTAAGAACGTTCTAGAGGAGAAACCTTCTAGAAGTAGAACCTTCTAGTAAGTCATCTGACATTTATTGCATTCACACTAG
>ML795890.1:98327-137778 GCA_009831015.1 Picea engelmannii
TCATATCGATCTTAGGAACGTGGTTGGTCTTCAACCCAAATTTGGAGTTTCTCCATTCTTGATTCACCTTCCTTGTGTCCTCATCATGAATCTCATGGGATATATTTTCACTTTCAGGTGTCCTCTCTATTACTAAATATTTCAATCCTTCCATGATCTCCTCTTTTAAACCATCCATCTTAGTATTATTGCCTCCAACTTAGCTTCCATCTCTTGTAGTTCATATTTTGTTACTGTCTTCTTTTGTAAATCATTTATGTCCCTACACATTTCTTCACCTTCATCAAGAGTCCAAGTAGGATTGTCTGGAGGCTTATTTGGTGTAGAAGTTCCCTTTTTTGGTGGCATGTTGGCCAAGTATCACTTTAAACCTTGATTTTGAGGTGGTTCTGCTAAAAAATCTTCCTTTTATTGTATCTCAAAAATTTTGTCCCTTCTGAGTATGAAATTTTATTTTTTGTAGGTCTCTAATATTTCTTTTCTGCAATGCCATAGGTCTGATCAAAATTGGATGTGCCAAGTGGAATTTACGGTAACTTCCCCACAAATTCCTAATTTTTTTCCTTTCCAGGAGATCTCACTTGTATAGCGTGCCCACACAAAATGGTTGATATAAAATTCTGAAACTCGTAACAGAACTACTACGGTCTGTCCAATATCCAATGCAACTGGTCTCACTCAATTTGGATACTCTAGGAAGAAGTTATTATTGGTTTACCTGGAACACCTTGAGACTAGTCAATAGGACTAATCAGATACCCTACCTTCCACAAGGTTTATATACAAATTTAAGATGACCCAGAAGCTGAAATTGTTACCACAAATACCTTACTAATTTATGTGAATATAATCCAAAGTTCAGGTTCTGAAACGTTACAGAAAAAAAATTATAGCGAAAATTCTGCAATGACTCAATTCAGGATGATTCCATAACCCTATCTTAGAAAGGTTGTATCTCTGAAAGTATAAGGCCTAAGGAGATGAAATTTTAACCCAATGTACCTTGATCCGTATAATATATATCCTCCAAGCCATTCCTTCTTAATCATTGTAGAAAAAAGTTATAGAGAAAATTCCAAGGTGTCTCATATGTAGCAGTGAAACCCCAAGACCTTGAGCTCTGATACCATATGTTAGGAACCAAATATAAATATAGCATAGAAAAACCTTAGAATAAGTACTCAACGCCTTGAAAAAGAGAGAAATTCAGATAATAAGCCTCTTCTAGGGGGAAACCTCCTTATGCACACGTAAATGTTCAATTACAAGATGATTCCAAATGAGAATGTCTCCTTGGTATATATAAGATACTAGGAGGTATAATTACAACTAATGGAATAAAGCCGACATAAATAAAATAACATTACTAATGTAATATGCCCCAATTAAGGGGTAATGAGCCACTATTTAGGGCTTAACACTTTGGATCTTAGAGTTAATGGGAGAGAGAGATATGTGGGCTTCTTATGAAGGCATGTGGCATCTCCCATGCATGCAAGTATAATCTGTGAATTTTGGTTATGTAAGGGGATTGTCACTCATTCTTCCTTGGGAGCCTTGTATCTAAGCCTAAGTTTCCATAGTATGATTGTAATAAAATTATGGGAAATGACCACCATGAATTATGTGGAAATTGTACTTATGTGCAAGGGAAATTATTGCCATCGAGAAAAATCAATTACAATTGAGAATCCCTTGAGTCCCCAGTAGTGAGATTTCATGGGCAGTCTGTGTTGGAACCTAGGAAGGTAGTGGGATAGCCTGAGGGACTACGTGGTAGAGAAGGGAATCTCATTTCTTAGGTTGCGCATGTTGATGGAGAAAGAGTGTCGGTGGATTGAAATTCTAGGAAATGGGTTGTGTGAAAGAGTCAGAGCTATCCATAAGTGATTTTTACCTTGTGGATTCATAGCCTCAACTCAGGGGTGGATTCATCGTAGAAATATTAAGTGCAACATAGATCTTGTGGTTGGGTGGAACATCCTTTTTTTGCAACCAATTGATGGTTTGTTCCTAGAAAGATAAGTGTTGTGATTTATTTATGGTTATGTAAATTAATGTTGTTTATGTTATGAATTGAATGATGTTCTATTTTCATGTATTAAACCCACATGTGTAACTATGATTTATTAATTGTGTTTTCATAATCTTGTGTTTTCATATATGCATGTATTCATAAATTAATAGTAGGACAGTGAGGAGTATGGTATCAGAGCCAAAAGCAAAGTGAATTAAGTGTAGTATGGAAGTTGGGTACATTATAGAGAGGTATCATATCCAAAAGGAAAGTGAATTAGGTGTAGTATAGAATATGGGTACATTACATAGTGGTATCAGAGCAATAAATTGATGGAAAATTGGTGGTTTTAAGAAGTACCCCATAGCCTAAACAGATAACAAAGGTTGTTGGGTATGTTACATATGTACTTTGGTTTATTGTGCTATTTTGAGTATTTTGGTACATAAAAATCATGTGAATTCATAGATTGTCAAAAGCATTCACATCAAACAAGGATATTGGAGTTTCAAGTCATTTTTGGAGGATGTTGTGGAATAAGGTGAATATGAAGTTACATTTTAGTTCAATGTATAACACTCGGATTGATGAAAAAATGGAGGTCATGAACCAAAGTTTGAAAAATCTTATGAGATGTCTTGCTAGAGATAGCATGAAAATGTCAAATAAGGTATTGGCACATGTAGAGTTCTCATATAAAAACTATGTGAATAAGTCAACATGGGTTTCACCATTTAAGATTGTGTATGACATGAATATGAAAGGAGTAGTAGCCTTAGTGGATTTGTCAATTGACATGAAAAGGAGTTATGATGTAGATGTGTGTGTAGAGTAAATGGAAAAATTATAGGTTAACAATGTGAAGTATTGGAGTACAAAAACATGCACAAGAGGTATAAGTTGTATTTTGAAGCTGGAGATCTATTGATGGTAACCTTGAGGAAGAATCACTATCCCAGAGGAACATACAACAAGCTAAATGTGAAGAAGAATATACCCTACATAAATTGAAGGAAATTTGGTGACAATGCATATGAGGTTGAGTTGTTAGAGAACATCATAGGCTTGGATTCATACATGGAAGATAGACCATCATGGAGGTTGATGAAACAGATAGATTGGAGGAAGCATAGGTTGAGGAAGAAGCCAAAGAAACATCAAGTGAGTTTTGGAAGAGAAGATAAAATTGAGTGTAGATAATTCTTAATGAAGTTGAAGGACAAGCTAAATGAAGAAAGAACTTGGATTATGAAGTTGAGTATTACAAATTTTGCAAGGGGGGAAATATTATAGAGGATGTAAAATCTACACAAGGATGTAGAATATTTTTCTTGCACAGGGAAGTTGATGCAGAGGCATCCTAGAAATTATAACTAAGAGAACATGATAAGGAATCATGATAGTGAAAAGTGTGGCAAAGTACAAGTGTGGTAGGATGGATAAATGCAAACACAATATCGTTAACACATACTTGTGGTGCAAAGGAAGGAAGCATGACATTTGAGGATGGTTTGCAATGTATGAAGTTAATAATGGTAAAGTATGAAATCATACATAAGACACTCAAAGTGAATAATGTAAGGAAGAGATCTATGATTAGTAGTGTAGAGTGAGTGCAAGAAAATGATAATGTGACAAAAAAAGAGAAGAGATGTTAGAGGAAGGTGAAGGGTCGCGAAAAAAGAATCTGAAGAGTTGAATATGTGAATGAAGAATCCATGTGAAATTTGAAGAGATGACCATGAGAACAAATAACATGATAAATAATAGGAAGAGGCCAACCAAGAAAGTTGGCTATTTATTGCATCAATGCCAATAATTGATATTTGATGAAAACAACCAACAACGAGGTAAAAAGAATAGAATTGAGAGATCTTGATTATGATTAGTAATCTATGCATTTTGACTCGTAATGTAGGGGTAGACCATTGACCATGGAATTTTGTGATTGAATGAATGTTGATTTGTGTTATTTTGATCTCTATACAACACTTCAACCATTGGATTATATGTCGTTGCACAAACAAGGTTAAATGTTTTTGGGTTAGCATTAGTGACCAAATTTAAAGGGCTAGTATTAATTTCAATTTGAAGGGTATATATTCATCCTAATAGTACTTCAATTGACAATATCAAAACAAGTATACACATCATAAAAAATGCTAAATCAAAATTTCCCCTTCCAATGTTAAAAATGAACTGACCACTAAATATATTTATTGTAATTTCAATAAAAAAAAACTAGTAATAAACATACTTTGTAATGTCAAATGTAGCCTTAGAATGAGATAAAAATATTAAATTTCCATAAAGACATAGCACTTCATCTTGGATTCACATCTTGATTATATAACAAAGCATGCTTGACCATGGGAGTCAGTGCCCTTTAAACTCCCAATTAGCACATTTGGTATGTTAGTTGTAGATTCCATTAGGAAATAATAAATTTTAATATATATTGAGGCCTTTGCTAAAGGGGTAGAATCATATTGTTATGGGAAAATTCTCACAGGGATCTCACTAAAAATATTGGTAAGATCTCCCTAGAATAAGCCTAGATATCCTAGACAGAAGGGGGTAGACTTCTAAAAGATTTTCTAGATCTGGATTCAAAGATATGGATTCACTATGATCCTATAGAATGGAGAATATATGCATACCTTTCAAGAGGTGGTACTTTGTATCTCTTGGTTGTTGCATTCCTAGAGTTCCTACTCAAAGCTTCACAACATGTTTCATGTATACAAAAGACACACAAAATTCTCTCTACCTTTCTATTTAGGATTAGAATCCTAGATCTAATTATATTTCAACTAGATCTATAACAATATGAATCAAATATAAACATTTTCTATTTAATTGCAAACATTCAAAGGGGAATACCAAATGATCTATTAATTATAAATGGAAACTTACGTCACAATTGCATACCTTAAATGTTGATGTAGGCTCCTTGCTTCTCCTTACAACTCCTTGGTCATGCTAGGCTCCAATGACTTCTTGATCCGGATTATTCTGAGAACGACATGAAGAAAAAAATATAACCGAAATGTAGCAATGAAATACACAAAAATATAGAAGAGAACACAAAAATACAGTGAAACCCAACTTCTATTACTGAATAAGATAGAAAAACAATGTAGAACACAAACTGGAAAAATGGGGTATCTTATCTCTAAAAATAAAGAGATGTTGGCTACGCTTCATTTACAAGAAGCTTTACATCACACTCCATTGCATGCTTAAAGGGCCTCCTTCACCTCAATTATATATGACAGAGTGAGAGAAGAACAATTCCCATGATGCATGTCGGATAAATTGGACTAATTTTATAAAATGACATAGGCATGTAAAACACTAGGACTTCTTGAGTGGTCACCCATCCCAGTACTACTCTAGCCTGAGTGTGCTTAACTTTGAAATTCTAATGGGATCTGGTGCATTAACGCTATGTTGTAGGCATGTACATAAGACCACTAGGGAATCATTAAATGATGTTTGCAATTAACAAATGAAGATGACATTACATTCCATTCCCCATCAAAAGGGTGGATATCATGGTTTATCAAAACCACTGGCTCAAAATGGTGATTCAGTGGAAGAGGTGGATGGCCACTGAGATCCATTTGGATCATTTCTGGCTGATTAATTCTGTAGTTTGGCATTATAACTTTTCTATTGAATTATTCCTCCCCTTTTCCAAGGCTATCCTTTGTTATATAGCTCTTGGAGGAGGCTTAGGAGAGGCTTCTATATCTTTCAGAGGCCACTAGAAAATCGAATGATGTGAGCTCCTAGGATATTATCACAAAGATCCAACTCATATCTCACCCCTCACCTCGTACCTCCCATTTTCTATAAGTTTGAAAGTGCCTCGTTTGTTGATCCACTGTTTTCTAGCGACGCCTCGCCTGTTGCATGCTAGGTGTCACGTGAGGCCCTCCAAAAATGCTCTAGAAAAGGTCAAACCTAGGGAAACAGTTGCATTAAGGCTTATATCCACTAATGGATTCCTCTCTAACCTGTAGGGTGGAGATTAAGGCTATAATAGATGCCCCCTAATATGTGAGGTTAGGAAAGGAGTGGATGGCCAAAATACATTACAATAATGTCCATATAAGCCAGTGCAAGGAGAGAGAAAAGGAGGTTTGGTATACCAAAGAATACCTGCATTCAAACACCAAGGATGAGTATATATAGACCAATCTGCTAGGTAGACATACTCAGACTCAGAATGAGCATGGCCACCAAACAATACATTGCAGATCCATGAAAAAAAATGCTAAACCATGGCCACGAAAGAATACACAGTGGATCCATGTCATCAATAAGACTGTAGTCACGAGACAATACAATGTTGATCTACATCCTAAACTCAATCATAGACACCAACAAATACAATGTGGATCTATGTAAGAAACATAATCATAGCCACCAGATGATATAATGTGGATCTATGAAAAAACATATAGATGTCAGGAAGACAATGAGCACTGAGGAGACTGCCCCTGAAGTCTTCATATACAAGTGACATACTTCAACACAACTTGGGAGGGGATGTTGTAAAATAAGGATATGTCCCAAACCCAAGGTTTTCATCCCAAACCCTGATGGTATGAATCTACATCATGTGAATATATAAGATGATGTCGAGCATGGTAGAAACCGTTTGATTATCGGTCATTGGTGTATACCATTAACAGATGTGAGGGGACCCACTGATGATGAAGATGGACCCCAATGTACCTAGTACAATCTAGCGAGTGTGAATAGATGATCTGATGTCGAACACTCATAGGATTGATCGATCATGATTCAATGAAGAAAACCCACCATCGATCATAGGGACACCTTCCACTGATGACTACAAGCTCCAAGGTACTAGCTGGTTTCTAGATCCCTAGCCCAGATAATGTGTTGAAGTCGATAGGAAGAGATCTGTCGAAGGAGGGCCTTGATGTATCCCCCATCAATCAACATGAAACATACACCGAGAAATTATGTGAAGAGAGAGTATCACAAATTAAAACTAACACAGGGATGGATGACTCAGAAATTCAACAAAAAAACAAATGGCTGACTTGGGATGAAACTTCCCTTGAACATGTAGCATGACACTATGGTGACTTGGCAGCAAGACACAAGAGATGAACGAATATAGTGCAACAACATGGGAGGCATTGAAGCAATCTCCATGATGACTGGAAGAGTAAACACCCAGAGGAGTATCTCTGACTCATATTAGTGGGATGACTCGACTGACGCTGCCATTTTTTGTATAGACCAATGGTGAAAAAAAACCCTCTTTTTTTTGTATTTTTCATCTCCTTCATGATTTAATGAGCATGAACTAATGACACAAGTATTCTCGGTATCCTTCATGGTTTAATGAGCATGAAAGAGTTACCCAAGTAAGCTCGATGTTATTTTCATAAATTTAGTCCCCCAATCCTGAAAAAGTATAAAACAATACAAGTGAGAACTCTTCTAGCCCAAGTGGACCAGAGTATTCCTTTTTCGTAAGTAGTGCATCTTGTTAAATTTAGAGTTGTTATTAAGTTCTTTTCAATTTACTAGATAATAATAGCATAAGAAGGATCATTGAAAGAAACATAATCACAAGGTACACAAAATTTTATCCCGGGAAACCCTCATGGGGGAGAAAACCTAGCAAAAACTTCCTCAATAATATATTGCCAACACAATGTCAAGACTTAGACCAAAACACTAGAGAATATCCAAGATTGAGCATGCACCTCTCTCTCCTTCTTCTTGTAACAGCGGCTATCTTCAAAACTTGCACACAATATGAGTGGCTTGAGTCAATGAGTGAATGAGGCACCATCCTCTCTTATTTATACTAGCTGAGGGGCACTAGGGTTGTGTCTTTTCACCAAGTAGGGTCGAATTCTTCAACTAGTGGTTAAAGACACTTTATTAAGCCCTAGGGATAACTTTACAAACACCACCATATAACTATGGTTTGACTAATCCACAAAAGGGGATTTTGTCTTAGACAAGAACTGACATGATCAATCCACAAAACAAGATTTGATCTGTATAATAATAATTCAATTATAAATAGAATATTCTTCACAGTTACAATATTTCAACACTCCCCCTTAACAAGAAGGGTATTCTACAACATCATTGAGAGAGAGAGAGAGGGAAACAACATCATCAACATCTGGAACATTGATTAGCACATCTACAAATTATCGAAAGTTTTTCTCATCATCAATAACATGATCATTCACAACATGGAGCTAGAGTAGTGTCATCATCATCATCTGTATCAACATCAATTAGTATAAAAATAATACAACATAATCATCAACAACACAAGGCTAATACAACATCATCAACAACACGAGGTTGATACAACATCATCAATAGCATGAAGTTGATACAACATCATCAACAACAACAACATGAGGCTAGAACAACAACATCATCAGCAGGAGGTTGAGATAACAACATCATCACCATATGGCAACAGAATGAGGCAGGTGCAACAATAACATTTTGTGGTACTCTAACAGACTGTCCTTATCGGACCTTCGGGATTTGCCCAGGAATCAAAAGATTCCCTAGGATATAAAATCGTAATGGAGCTACCACGTGGTACTCTGATAGACTGTCCTTACTGGACCTTCGAGATCTGCCCAGGAATCATAAGATTCCCTAGGCTATAAAATCCTAACGGAGCTACCACTACTGACCACAATTGGCATATACATGCATAGGTACTCTGACAGATCGTCCTTACCGGACCTTCGGGATCTATCCAAGGATGATCAGTCCCCTAGGATGTAAAATCCTAATGGGGCTACCCGTTGTTGGTCAGGATACTATAGTATCATCAGCATCACTCCTCCTTTTGAGGGAGGTCCTTTCGGACAAAACCAATCTTGTCTCGGAAGTACTCAAAATTCACTCGAGACAGAGGTTTGGTCAACACATCTGCAACCTTCTCATTCGTGCCAACATATTGGAGCTTTACAGCTCCCCTCTACACCATATCATGAATGTAGTGATACCGGATCTCTATGTTCTTTGATTTATCATGGAACACAAGGTTCTATGTCATCTTTATGCAACTCCGGTTATCACATAGAATCACGATGGCTTCCATCTCCAAATCTAGTAGACCTGTCAACAACTTCCGAAGCCATATGGATTCATAACTGGCGGAACATGTTGCATTGTATTTCGCTTCTGTCGTGATGAGAGAAATACTGGATTGCTTCCTACTCTGCCATGAATTCATGGTTGAACCCAGACTGAAAAAACATGTTGAAGTGCTCTTTCTATCAAAAACACTTCCAACCCAATATGAATCAGTATATCCATACAGTTTGAAGTCATGATCTCTAGTATAACAGAGACCATATTCGAACGTACCCTTAAGTTATCTTATAGCATGTTTTGCAGCTACAAAGTGAACACGTCTAGGATCTACCAGATACTAAGTCAAGGTGTTCACAAAAAAACATATACCAGGCCTGGTATTCATCAGATACATCAACGACCCAATGATCTGTCTATATAGAGTAACATCAACCAATTATGACGAAGTATCCACTAGGAGCTTCAACTTTGTTTCCATGGGTGTGTTCATGGCTTTACATTCCAACATGTAAAACCTCTTCAATATTTCAACTGCATACTTCCCTTGGTTAAGGAATATCTTCTCTGGGCTCTACCAAACTTCAAGACGTAAGAAATAATTCATCAGGCCTAGGTCTTTCATCTCAAATTATGCAGCAAGTTTCTTCTTACAATATGTAATGAGATTTTCTTCTCCAGTTAAAAATAAATCATCTACATACAACAACAATATAATTGGCTCATCATTCATAACCTTGAAGTAAAGGTTAGAATTGTCTTTACTCTTGGTAAAGCCCAAGATCGTCAGGAAACTATCAATTCTTCCATACCAAGCTCTAGGAGCTTGCTTTAACCCATACAAAGCTTTCTTCAACATGTATACATGAGTCTTTCTATCTTCAACTTCAAACCCTTGTGGTTGTTCTATATACACTTCTTCAATAACACCATTCAAGAAGGTTGCTTTCACATCCATCTGGTGTAACTTCCACTTCATTTTGGCTACAAGAGCTATGATTGTTTTGATGGAAGTGTATATGGCTACATGAGCAAACGTCTCTTCATAATCAATGCCTTCCTTTTGAGAAAATCCACGAGCTACAAATCTTACCTTATGTTTTTCAAAACTTTCGTCTGCAATATGTTTTATCTTGTATATCCATTTGGAAGATACCACATCTTTGTTCTTTGGTCTGGGAACTATTTCCCATACATCATTCTTTATAATGGACCGGTATTCTTATGTCATGGAATCCACCCATTATTTATTCTGAATGCCTTCTTCAAAGCAAGTAGGTTCATTTTCTATGAGATCACACATCAAGGCCATATAACTGGAGAATGGCTTAGGTTTCTTGTTTTGTCTCATGGTTCCTTCTGGGGCACCATACTTCTCTCCATCTTGAATAAGTTCCATTTCCCAAGCTAGCTTTCTCTTGTGAGATATCTCCATCTGGGGAGGTTCTTGAGATTTTATCATATCATGATCTTCTGGAATCTCATCAACAGGAGTAGCTGTAACTTCATTCATAGGTTCTGCAAGTCTGGGAGCCACAGGTTCTTCTTCATATACTTCTTCAAGCTAGCATTTACTTGATCTCTTGAGTGTTGCATCTTCATCAAAGGTTACATCTCTGTTGATCTCAATATGATGGTAACCTAGTATGTAAATTCTGAAGGCCTTAGAGACCTCATAGTATCCAACAAATATTACCTTCTTTGTTGAAGGATCCAACTTAGTTCTCCTTTCTTTCGGAATGTGTACAAACACTGGACAACCAAATATTTTGAGATGGATTACTTCTGGCTTCTTTCCGGAGAACATTTCTTCAGAGGTTTTGAATCCAAGTGCACTATGGGATACTCTGTTTTGGACATAAATTTTTGTTCTTGTTGCTTCAGCCCATAAGTGCATTGGAAGATCTTGATCGTGGATCATAGTCTTCACTGCTTCCATTATTGTTCTATTCATTATTCCTGCTACACCATTTTGTTGAGGATTATAGGGGGTGGTGATCTCCCTCTTAATCCAGACATCTCTGCAAAATCTTCCAAATTCATTTGAGGTGTATTCTCCTCCATTATCTGACCTGAGTATCTTGATTTTTCTTTCAGGGAGATTTTCTACCAAGGCTTTGAATTCCTTGAACTTTCTGAGTACTTCATCTTTGGATTTCAAGAAATAAACCCAAGTCTTGTGAGAATAATCATCAATAAATGACACATAATATACATACCCACTTAGAGAGGTTGATGGCATTGGACCACATACATCTAACTGGATGAGCTCCAAGATTCCTTCTGCTTTATTGTTGCTCTTTGGGAAAGGATTCTTTATGTTCTTTCCTTGTGCACATATCTTGCATACACCTACATGATTAACCTTGAATTATGGTAGACCTGTAACTACTTTTCTTACATATGGTAAGGCTTTGTAGTAGATGTGAGCTAGTCTTCTATGCCAAATTTCACATGGACTCTCAGTGGAGTGAGTCAAGGTTGCATCTAAGTGACCTTTTAACTTATACAGGCCACCTTCTTTTGTTCCAATAAAAATTTCATCTTCTATGGTTTTCCTTTAGGCCATATAAGAACTTCAACATCTATGAATGAAACCCTGAAACCTTTCTTATCTAGAGATGAGATAGAAAGTAAGTTCTTTGTCAAACCTGGTACATAAAGTACATCCTTCATTTTCATAGGAGGCCTTGAATCAAGTTTGTAGGTGTATTCTCCCATTCCTTTGATAGGATATTGATAATCATCTCCAAGTGAAACTTTCTCGGGAAATTCCTTTTCTGTAAGGCTAGGGAGAATGCCTCTCTGACCTGTCATGTGCTTAGAGGCACCACTATCTATGAGCCAAGTATCCTCCTCAGGTGTCACAGATCCTAAGAGGGTGGAAACTAAAACGTAATCTTCAATCTTTTCTTTAGTCATCTTTGAAGGTGGCTCATCATCTTCAACTGCATGGGCATGATGTCTTTTGTCATTTCTCTTCTTGTATTCTTCCCTTCTGGCAGGACAATTCTTAGCAATGTGTCCCATATTATCACAATGATAACATTGATAAGAAGAGAAATATTTTTATTTTCTTTGCCCCTTCTGATATTTCTGGAATCTCCTTGGAGGGTGAGATTATTTATGGAAGTCTGTGAATCTCTTTGGGGAGTGAGATAGTTATGAAGGTGGGTCTCCTTTTGGAAATGAGACATTTTATTTCCTCCTTTAGCATGAGCAACTAGGGCTTGGTATTCATCCCTTAATAGTACTACTTCTCGATTGGCTACTCTTGCTTCTTCTTGATCAAATTCTTCCCATAGACTATCAAATTGGAGTTTTTCTTTTCTTGCATAGATAGTTTGGATGAAGGCATCCCAAGGTCTTGTGACACCATTAAGAGTTGACATTATGAGTTCATATTCATCTAGGTTGTCTCCAAATGATTCTAATTGTTCCTTGAATTGATAAACCCTAGAGAAATAGTCATGAATTGTTTCTCCTTTCTGCATCTTTGTATTCTTGAGTTGGGTTCTCAAGTTCATCTTTCGGTTGATGTTCTTTCCTTCATACATTCTAGTTAGGGCATCACACATATCCTTTGGAGTATTATTAGAAGACACTTGAGGGATCAAGTGGTCTTTAATGGAATCTTCAATTATTCTTTTGGCCCTAATCATATCCTTCTTGTACTTCTCTTTGGCTACATCTTCTTCGGGTTCTGTCACATTTTCTTTTATGAATCTTGTAAGGTCATTCTCTTCAAAAATGAGTCCAATTATGTACTTCTAGGCACAAAAGTTTTCCACACCTTCTAACTTGTCAACAAGCTTAGTGCTTGCAAACATCTTGACCTGGAGCTAAGAAAATTACCAGAAAATGAAAGTGCTCAGAAATTGAATCTGAACTTACCAGGAAATGCGTTGGACTGAGGCAAGTAGGCTGGAGCTGTTAGATTTCAAAAATTCCAAGTTTTKCCCCTTAAAACTTGACCTACAAAAATTTGGACTGGTACTTCTAGTATTGGTTCTAGTTTCCTGGTTTTCTGGTACAAGTCAAAACTAGGGTTTGACTTTCTAGAGGCTTTGGCCACTGAAAAGGTGYGCTCAAGTTGCCAAGTGGTGCGCTAGGGTAGGGCACACTTCCCTAGATGGTTTTTAGTCATAAATTCCCTTCCAATAAAAAGCCCTAATTTTCTTGTACAACAACAATGACGTTTTTGGTTACCTAGTGAAAGGTGCTCTATTCAATCAAGCTCTGAAACCATGCCAAATTTAGAGCTGCTATTAAGTTCTTTTCAATTTACTAGATAATAATAGAATAAGCAGGATCACTGAAAGAAATACAATCATAAGGTACACAACATTTTTTCCCGGGAAAACCTTATGTGGGAGAAAACCCAACAAAAACTTTCGCAATAATAGATTGCCAATACAATGTCAAGACTTAGACCAAAACACTAGAGAATATCCAAGACTGAGCATGTACCTCTCTCTCCTTCTTCTTGTAACTGCAACTATCCTCAAAACTTGCGCACTAGATGAGTGACTTGAGTGAGTGAGTGAATGATGTGTCATCCTCCCTTATTTATACTAGCTAAGGGGCGTTAGGGTTGTGTCTTTCAACCAAGTAGGTTCGGCTTCTTCAACTAGTGGTTAAAACCACTTTATTAAGCCCTAGGGGGCGAATTTACAAACACCACCATATAACTATGGTTTGACCAATCCACAAAGGGATCTTGTCTTAGACAAGACTCGACATGATCAATCCACAAAAGGGGATTTGATCTATATGATAATAATTCAATTATAAGTAGAATATTCTTCGCAATTACAATATTTCAACACATCTAGCCCAAAAAAGGGTTAAACTTACACCGAATAGATGTCCTTTCAAACCATTTAACGAGTGTGAAAGAAAACAAGCTCACTCGACAATCTTTTCTTGTTTAAAGAGTCTGAAAAGAGCTTAAAGGAGACTTGTTGGGAGAGAACGAGTGGCTTAACAACATGCTCCTATGTTCCAAGCGCATGGAACTAACCTAAGAAATGAAGAATGCAAATGATATTGGCAAGGGAGGTCCACTCTTAGTAGTTGTTCTCTCCCTGGGTGGGTAGATGCAAAGTAGAGGCCAAATAATGCAAGAGGTGTATGTTCAAGGCTATTGTATAGTGGTAAGTGGGATATGGGAAAACAATAGTGCATCGGTGAGAGGCATGATGTGAGAAACAAATGCATAGGCAACCATTAAGCAACATAAAAAAAAATTGGGAACCCCCCATGGGATGTGGCTAGAATATAGACAAAGAGATGATAATGAGGCTCAATCTTCAAGTCATGATGGGGAGAAAGAGGGTTCTCGAGCCTACAGACAAATGCAACATGGGCACCGAATCACATTCCAGGTGATAACTAGGGCGCCCATGATAGGTAGGCACTATCGAACCAATTACGACATGCAAAAGGAGTGGCTAGTGTTGCAACTGGCTAGGTTCGAACCTAAGGCATATGGTTAATCGTGCAGAGCAGAAAATGCAGTGAAAAACCTATCCTTGTATGCTAGTGTAGGAACACGTACCTCAAGTTCAATGTAAGTGGCCATCTTCATGAAAAATCCTTGGACTTCTGTTAAAACACATGACAACTAGACTCCCAAGGGTAATTAGTGAAAATGGCATAATAATAAAATGACCTCTTAATAAAGTGAAAAACCCACTTTTGGTATCTCTTAGTAAAAAATGAATATTTTATTCCCCAAAAAGTTATAAAAAGGAGAACTTACCTTGGAGAAGTTTAATTCTTAACTTTGTAAGGATAGAGTGTGGAGAGCTTGAGGAGAAGCCCTCATCCAAGAGGATTTTTGTGGAGTTCGGTGTGGAGAACTTCTTCAACCATTCATTTAGCGTGATCCAGGTAAGTAACCAAGCAACCCTGCACATGTCTTTTTTGATGTTTTTGGGTTTTTAGGGGAAAATATTGGTTTAGGAGGTTGGGGGCTGAGGGTTGACCATGGGTTGAGGCCGCCTTGCGGGTCGCACAGGTTATGTCACGCAGGGCCTCACATGACAGGATGAGGGCGTTATGCAGGGCCCTGCATGACACCCAAAGGGTGTCCCGCAAGTCCAAGTCAAGTTTTGGGCAATTCGGTTGAGGACTCAGGGATGAGGGTTTAAGGGAGGGACCCAGATTTAGAGTGAGATTGTGGCTAATGGATCTCTATTGTTGTTGGATGCAGGAAACGAAGGGAAGATGATTGATTGGAAGGAAAGGCAGCATGAGGTAGATGACTATGCTTCTCAAGGGGACCAAATGACCCTGACAACCCTCCAGGAATGTGGGCTGTTAATTTTTTTCGTTGTCCGATGTTAGGCTCCATGGAGTTTCTATTAGACTAGTTGGTTCAATATTGGGAGCTGGATCATGAGTGTTTTATAATCCAAAGGAATATCTTTCTATTAGATATATATGACATCTATTTTTCCACAGGGCTATCTCGTCAAGGTGTACCATGGCATATGGGGTACACACCAGGAGAGGAGGGTCGTTCTATTACCATCTATATCGAGGCATACTATCATGTTGGTGCTCAAAAAATGAGTATCCAAATTGCCATCCAGGATATCAGGGATCTTTCGTTGAAGACAATTTTATTCTACATTAACTGGGATTCAGGTTCGACGACTCCTCATTTAACTTCGAGATCCAACATGCAGGTGGATCTCATGTGCTTACAGCCAATAATTTTTAGTTGGTCTGAGGGAATGATGTTAAACAATAAGATTCAACTGACTCGTTGCAAACAGGGTAGGCATAATTAGTTTGGGTACGACTCCCTACTTGTGACCATCTTCCTGGAGCGATTGCCTCAGCTAGCTCTATGGATAGTTCTTGGACATGCAGGGCCAACAGAACCACGAATGGTATTCTGAGTATAGTACATGGGAAGGTTGTCGGGGGGGAAACATCAGGACCATTATGGCATTGGGTTTACGAGTTGGTGGCGATGCCGGATCATGAGCATCGAGGATTTTCTATATGCAGGAACGGATTTTCAGCAAGACCCAGAGTTTCCATTACTCCCAGGCAAGGCATGGGGCCCCATGGGTAAATGTGTTTTTTGGAATTTTATCATATTTGTATTTTTTTTATTTGGGATTTTAGTATATTAAGTTTTTTTTTGTTGGGTGCATACTGACACAAGATTATACTTTGCAGATGTAGGACTGGAATGTCCGAAGGGGTGCAGACGAGATTGTCGTCATAGTAGCGACGAGGAGTCGTCAGGAGGGGAGGGAGGTGGAAGCAATGAGGAACTGCGACGTGTCTGGTGGAATTTGGAGGGGATTACCATGGGAGTCTGTGTGACACCAGAGCACAATGTGTCCCCGCACATGAGGTGACATGTGAGGGGAGTTTCATGCCCTATTTTTCGACTTCTCTGAAAGTTCATTCAAGATTGAGTGGCTCAAGGTACCCCATTTTTGTATTAGACATTTATATCAGTTGGTCAGTATGTACATGTATCAGAAGGCCAGTAGAGCCTCGATTTTTACTTATGCGCCTCATTTTTGGAAGGATGTAATTCATACTTTACGATTATATATACAATTTTTTTTATTTTGGTTGTTACTTATGGATGTCTAATGATGTGACTATATACCCATGTGTTATGTACATGCATGTTTAATGGTTTGATTTAATGATACAAATTCTAATCTAGCACGTAATTAGATAACGAGTCAGCCAAATGCACCTCATTTTTGGAAGGATGTAATTCACACTTTGTGATTATATATACAGATGTTTTATTTCGGCTTCTACTTATGGATGTCTAATGATGTGACTATATACCCATGTGTTATGTACATGCATGTTTAATGGTTTGATTTAATGATACAAATGCTAATCTAACACATAAATAGCTAACAAGTCAACCAATGTATTAGATATGTGCTCAAAATAACGTTCAAGAAGATGTACCCCCAAATACTTCGCAAAAGTTTGGGATGTCTAACACTATATTTGCGGTTCAATTGTGAGACCACGAGCTGAGAGTCTAATCTAACAATAATATGGAAAATTCCAAGGGTAAGTGATTTAGAGAAAAGTTCAATGACGACACTTTATTCTGCAATATTATTGGTTGTAGGACCTGAAATATCCCTAATCCAGTTGATCTGGATATCTACTGTTGAACTATGGTTTTGGAAACTGAATCTAATACTTTGGGTGTTTCTGACTGCGTTTGAATTACTGTGTGGACATGCTTGGTGATTTTCGGATGTGTGTACCAGTTTTTTATGTGTTTTAGCAGTATAAGACAATGCATCTGAAATAAGGACAACACAACTCACTGATATATATATATATATATATATATATATATATATATATATAATGCGGAAAAAAAGAAGGAAATACAATAATAACTGGAGGCAGATATAACAATCGTCAGTTAGATCTCATGGATCATCACTGGAATACAAATAAACTGATAAGAAATACTCGTGATCAGAAGAATGGGTTCTGGTCTACGCATGCACGGAGAGATTGACAAAAAGGAGTCTGGTAGCTCACGGTAACTGTTGTAGAATCTGGAAAAGTCACCTTGATGGCGATACCCATCAGAATGAGCTAGAAACTGTCTTAAAAGATGCGCCTTGGCCTCTAGACCGATCATGATGACTGTCGGATCGAAGATTTGATCTATGAAGCTCCGGATGTCACCCCCTGGGCGTTTGCGCACCTCTTGGGATCAATGAGTGCGCTCTAGTGATTACACTGGTGGAATCTGACGATGTGTAGCTCAAAACGATATTCCTAGTCTCCTCTATAATCGGTCAGAAGGGATTCCTCAGATTTGTCCCGAAATGTCCCCTGGAACCCCAAATGTGCTTCCTCGAGAGTTGTGCCCTAAATGTATGTTTTTCGCTTTCCGAAATATTCCACCATTGAAAATTGATGACAGGTGGCTCAATAGGTGTGCCCTGGCTATCTCTCTAATGGGTTGGAAGGAATCAACCAGATCTGAACTGTCTCAAGCAGCCGCACAAACCCTCTCTCAATCACTTGCACCCTCATTGGTTGAGTTGTGCAATCATAGAATTGGACATTGTAATGCATGTTGAAATACCTAGATGGTATCTCTAATAGGCTAGTGTGTGTATCTCAACACCAAAATCGATCAATGGTGGTGGTTTCCTCCAGAAATCCACAAAACAACAAGGGGGTCGATTTCCTCCTCCTCTGAAAATATCTCAACATCAAATCATAACATAATATTGAATTAGGTTGATTTACCCTTCCTTTATAGCTTCCAGAAACCCTAATTCATTGTTGACCTTTTCCCTCCAAGTGACTTTTACTTTATTTTATCATTCCTTGATTAAATCACTTAATTAATTAATTAATTAATTAACCATTTTACCTCTAAAAAGTGATCTATCCATCCTTATGGATTCTTCAGCCACTGAAAGTCACTTATCATCATCTTATCATGTAATGCTCTTCCTCTCAATTCCAATGAGCTATTACACCAAGGGGTTTCTCCAAGTAATATGCCCATTATGACCTTCTTAGTGAATTTAATTAAGATATGGCCCATAATAACTCAAAATTACAGAAATCGTCGGAATGCAACGGAATCAAAGACAAGTTGTGAGGAATGGATCTTGATGATGAACGATGCAAGTTGGGCCTAATAAAACCCCTCAACATATCCCGAACTCTCTGTATCTGGATACTCTATTAGGCATAACACTATGTAATGTTATAATGTCCCAAAATGGGGATTACATTCCTCCCTGTTGGAATATTGCTTGTCCTCAAGCAATAATTGAATCCAACTACATATGATATCAGGGTCCCATATCCACCTGTGTGACACAAGGTAGACTCCCCTCGAGATGTGGCCTCTCCAAGTGCTCACCACGCATGACACACACATGCTCATGATCAGTAGAATGATCAATGGTCAAATAATCTCAGTCAACTCCCCTAGAAACCACTCTACTCAAAACTCAACTCCATCAAACTTGGAAATACCAAGCACTCTAATCCCTAGATCCCATATCAGAATGTGAATTGCAATGCCCCCTAAAATATAGTCTTGTAGCATATCAATACCATGAGTATCATGCAAATAACACACAGTCTCAACCCGAAATGAGTTTGTCCTCCAAGACCGTACCAACCCCAACACAACCTCCACCAACTGAACACGCTTCTACCATAATGAGGTACTACAAGACCTCAACGATTTGCCAACAAGTGATGTGCTCCCCCCAATACTGAATCTCCCTAGAAAGTCAAAGTGACTTCCCCCTGCAAATATCCACTCATCTCCATCAGTCAATGAAATGCCCAGCCCTGTAATCTCAAGGTCCCATGCTAGCCTCTAACAGGTACCATCACACGGATGCTACACTACTATGATCATGATTGTCTTCTCAAAATATACATACTATATCCCCCACTCCTGGATCCTTGTGCTGAAATACCTATCAAAACTAGACCTGTTATCAAGAAGTTGAACCTGTAAAGGTATCTCTGTGGAATCATCATCTTCCCAACCACCTCCATACTCGATCATGATTATCAATAGGGAGAACATGTCTCATCACATAGAACAAGTCCCTACAAGCCCTCTCAAAACCATCCAAGAGTGAAGTATGTTGCTCTTTGGTGCAACCTGAGCCATCATAAGATGAAACAACCCACTAACCAAATGGACTCTCGGATCCCATGGAAAAAATGGAAATTCATCACTTCCAATCCTCACTAACTCCTCATGTGTCATACTGATAACTATCGGAAACCCTTCATCCTCATCCCAATAAGAATTTGAATCTGTGTCACACTCTGAGATATTTGTTATCCCACGGCCTAAGATGCTCACCATCATGCCCAAGGTATTAACTATATGTCTCTGATGATCCACCCCTATCTTTTTGTATGCAATAAAGACACTCATTTCAGGTGGTCTCGAACTACCAACTCTCCATGTCCCCTGCCACTATCTGTCTCCCCCTATGTTGTTCTCAATGATGAAAGTATCGGGAAAAGATAACAGAAACATATGTAACCGACTGTAGGACTGGAAAGTATCATATGCTTTGGTCAATCCACGGGATTGGACCAAAAACTCATCCACTAGCACCCATGGTGAATAATCATCTAAACTCCAACTATCGGATTCAACAATAGATAAATCCACAAACTGTCGGTCAATCACTCTCCCTCCATCATCACTCGAATATTTGTTGTTATTGTGAAGGTGATCTCCCAGAACTATGTGTTGTTGCAAGGGGGAGGAATCTCCATGCTCCACTAAGTGTGTCACCTCCCTGCAATCCAATGTGTCCCCATGAATCCCATTGTACATCTCTCTCATCATCATATGTCCAAGGTGTACTGCCAGATCGACCCTTGTGTGGATATAAACCAGTCCTGGAACACAAATGAAAGTGTCCTCGTAACTTCCCCTGGCTCTCAAATACTCATGTGTATATGTATGACTGATTGTCTCAGAACCACCCATGAATGGTGGCCCCTGTGACACCTGGACATCCTCCAAAAATGTAACTGAGGAACATATCTAACTCTCGGCCGAGATAAATATAGTGTATCTCTGGCCAATCTCCTCAAGCAGCTCATCTAATCTGGACTCTGATTCTTGAAGGGTTGACTGTGTGCCTTCCAAGAATCCTCGTGTGCTCACCAACTCATGAGTGAGTCGGTCCACCTTCAACTTCTACTCCCTCGGGGCCCTACGATACATATCACCAACCTCCAATAAGTAATCTCTATCCATCAACAACTATTGGTAGTTAGACCTCATAATAGTTACTCGTTCCCTAAGATTATGAAAGTTATCCATGTCAAAACCCCCATCTGAACTATCATGTGCCATCGATGCCCTCCAACACTAAACTGCCACCAATGCATGTGTATCATCCATCCATCTAGTGGCTACCATGATCATGTCCTCACTAACTCTCAACTGTCCCATCTAGTGTCGTGACTCCTGATCACAGACCCACTAAGGTTCTACCTCATGCCCCTCACTGCTAGTGTCAACAATGGAATCCCCAACAACACACTCCTCAAAAGATAATGCATTGAACTTCCCACTTTCCATTGTGCCATTGAGTCCTCCTATATGCCACTGCACACCATCACCAACTGCTACCCCCATCTGAATTGCACTGTATCTGGTATGGGCAATTGTATCCTCCTATGCGCTCACTCTACTAATGTCATATTCATATGGATCCCATACGGATGTGTCTAGACATGAGATATGGTCATCTCGACCAACAAGGAGTGCATCCTTATCACTGTAGATCGATCCTGGGAGTAAGTGTCCCAACAAGCTGTCAATCTCCACAACCTGGTCCATCAATGGAATATCCAAGAGTGGTGACTCACTATCTTCATACTGATAGGTATGTATAAGGTCAACTAACTCCAAGCCATACCTCTCCTCCTGGGTCTGCAGATCTATATGTCCCTTGTGTAGAATCCCCACACAAGGCTCCTCTACCATATTAGTAATGCCATTGATATACTCATGTGTCGTGGCTAGCATAGGTGACTGAGAAAATGAAAAATATGGATCGCTCATCATAGGAAGCTCATCAACCTCCATACATGACTTCCTAGAAGCCATGTCTACACCCGAGGGTTGGTCATCCAACCACCTAATCTCATCACGTCCAAGTCCCAACACATATGAATCTTCGCAAATGTCATCATTATGTTGAAGTGTTGAAGTCTCAACATTGCATGGTAGGGAAGATAAAGAACATGTTGTTGAAATTACTAAGACAACTGAGAGGGGGGGGTGAATCAGTTGTTACTGTGCTTAAACAATATTATGTTTATTAAAACATTTTTTAAACTTCACCAAGCGACCATCAAGCTTATACAAGATATGAACAACAGAAATAATAACCATCAATCACACATATGATATACACAGAGATAGATTTTCACGAGGAAACCCATAAAGGGAGAAAACCTCTTCTTCTTCGAATGATAGGCAATCTTTTATGTTTTGTACATCATCTATCTTTGAGCATTAACTCAAAATGAGGCTATCACCTCTGTTTTACAAGATGCAACTTGCTGAGAACACCAACTCTCTGGTTTCTCTAGCACCCACTAGAAGGAAGCACCAACTCCCTGAGTGTTCCAACACCAACTGGATGGAAGCACCTACTTCCACTTATACAGGCACCAACTTGCATACATAAAACTCTGTGTTTTCCTTAACACCACCCTGCCACCCTGTTTTCTAGCCACAACTATATGAAAGCTACAACTTCCAATATTCAAGCACCAACTTGAATAACAGAGGACTATAGTCCTCTCGAGAACCTCTCTACCTCCCTGATTATAAATAAATGATTGAATAACCAACAATACATATATATCAATTCTTACCACTTATTCTTTGTTCTGTAATTCTTCTTTGCTTCACTATTCTTTTGTTATGTTCATACTTGGCTTGACTTGTTGTCTCTTTCTATCTCTTCTTTCTTTGTTCCTCTCATTCTCTTTGGTATGTGTACATTCTATTCTCTTCACCTTTTCTGTTCTGTTCAGCTTCTGTTTCTCATCTCTGAGTTTGATCTCACACTGTGCATACTGTGATTTTCCTTTCTCCCAGTTCAACTAATTTTTCCAGTGAGAAAAACCAACCTAACTTGGTCACGGCGTATTACTTTTATACAATCCTTCCATTTAGTTACTCTTTGAATCTCCAAAGAAAACTGCCAAGCCACCAAATCACCAATCGCCCAAGAACTATGATTCAATTCTGCCAACTGAATCGTAACTAATCAATAATCTGTGAAGTGCAACAGTAACCCTTCTATCAGATTGCTGAAATAATCAGCATCGTTGGATCAAACACACGGAGACTTGTTGATTTATCAAATATGTTCCTCACAAATTTTACCTGCCCGAACTAGCACCGGGCGTGTTTCTACCCACATGCCCACTCGTTGTGACCATGCGCCAAACAAAAGTCATTTCGTGATTTTTCGTTTTGGGATATCAACTGTGAGTCACCTTGATTTTCCCAACTCGCAAAACTCTGAAGTGGAGCCTAGCAACACTAGCTCCTTCCCTTCTCTTATGCTAATGTGACCACTAGCTGTTACCACGGCCTTTTTTTTTTAAATGCATTTCGTGATTTTACGACTCGTGATGTCGGAGGTTAGAGCACCTCCCTTCTTCCGATTCCTGAACTCCCGACTTCAATCACCTCAGATCAGCGGTCTAAGATTTCCCGTGACTCAACGATCGTGATTACCTTCTGCATTTCGGGATTTCATGAGTTCTTGTCTAACGTGGTCTACAACTGTCCTTGCTGACATGGATCTCCTCTCATGGCACATGTTCTTCTCTTGGATATGACGTCCCAGATTAGTCCTCGATCCAACAATCAAGATCTCCTCTTCATGAACACGGACTTCATATCAGATCAATGGTCCAGATCTTATCGCGATTTCGCGTTTCGGATGTTTGAACATGAGCCAACCCCGACTCTTCTAACTCTCGATATCTGAAATACTCTAGATCATCGGTCCACAACCCTCTATGATCTAATGGTCCAGATCTTATCATGATTTCATGTTTCACGACTTCAAAGGTTAGAGAACCTCCTTCCTTTGACTCTTCAGTTAGTGAAATGTTTATCTCTTGCCACATGTCCTCTGGATTCAACGACTCAGATCTCATCGTGATTTCTCATTTCACTGAATTGGAGGATAGTTCTTTATCCTCTTCACATTTATACTAGATCTGACGGTTGTTGGTCCTCATCGCTCAGATCCAACGGATCATATCTGTATTTCTCTTCTACGCTTCCTCTGGTCACTGGGCGTTGATCTAACGGTCATCGGGTAGTCGAGATTGGTGATCCAATGGCCACTATCATTCTTCCTCTCGAGCTTTCTGATCTCTCTGACTTTGAATATTTTCTAAGTGTTCAAAGGTCTCGACCTTTTCTCCTCCTGCAAGTCTTTCTCTTGGACCTCGGTTGCACTTCTGGAAAGCGCAAAGTGTTATCTCTTCTGAGTTGTGATCTCTGCTTACTATTTGCTTCTTCACCTAAGCTTATGCTTTCCTTGTTTTCCATCGCCGCTTTCCTTATTGTTTCTTTTCTTGTTGTAAGCAAACCATCAATGTTGTTGTTCTTTCCATCAATATTCTGAATGTCATCACTGTTGTTCTTTCCATCAAGGACAAGTACACTCTTTTCCTGGAAAACATGCCAACAATCTCCCCCTTTGGCATTGATGGCAACCCTAAAAGGTTTCACCTTGCATTGTTCTTCTTTGTTCTTCAAATGTACCATCTAGACAAAGGCTACTGTAGCATCCAGACAATTAACCACAAATTTTCTCCCCCTTTGACATCAATGTCAAAGAACGCATTCTCCCCCTGAGCTGTGACAGTACTTTTCGAATATGAAAGAAAGAACCATGGCAAAAATAACAAAAAATACAACAGATATTCAATAAGTACTCCCCGTGACAAGGTGAACATATTAGATGAAGGAAGATATGACCCCCAACTTCTGATGAAGATATTCAAATGGTGTCATTGATAATGGTTTAGTAAAGATATCATCTATATGTTCTTTGGAAGGAATATAATTCAACTGAACAATTATGCTTGTAACATGTTCTCTGAGAAGATGGTATTAGATTGGTATATGCTTAGTCTTTGAATGAAGTACAGGATTCTTAGATACACTAATAGCACTGGTGTTATCACAGTGAATTGGAATGGGATCAGTATAAGTTACCTTCAAATCTACAAGAGTTTGTATCATCCATAATAACTGAGTGCAGCAAGTAGCAGCAGTAATGTACTCTACCTCTATAGTTGATAAAGAAATAGATCCATGTTTCTTACTAAGCCATGCTACTAATGAGTCACCTAGGAAGAATGCACCTTCGCTGGTGCTCTTTCTCTCATCCACACAATTTGTCCAATCATCATTTGAATAAGTAGTTAACTGAAAATTCTGATTTCTAGGATACCACATACCATAATTCATTGTGCCCTTCAAGTATTTGAGTATCCTTTTTACAGCTACTAAATGACTTTGTTTGAGAGCATATTGATAACGACCTACCATTCCAACAGCTTGTATTATATTAGGACGGGATGTTGTGATGTACAGAAGATTGCCTATCATTGATCAATATGTGCTTTGATCAACATCAGGTGAAATATCATCTTTACTGAGCTTGCAATCAACCACCATAGGTGTACTAATAGGAGAGGAATCTTCCATCTAGAAATTTTTCAACATCTCTTTCAAATATTTTTCTTGAGAGATAAATATTCCTGCAGAACTCTGATTTACTTGTAAACCAAGAAAATATGACAGTTATCCTGTCATGGACATCTCAAACTCTGTTTGCATAGAATTAGAAAACCAATGAACAGAAGAGTCATTAGTACAGCCAAAAATAATGTCATCTACATAAACCAAAACAACTAATAGATCATCACCTTCGGACTTAATATATAGATTGTTTTCAACAATACCTTTCTTGAACCCTTTGTTTTGTAAAAAATTATCTAATCTATAATACCAAGATCGTGGTGCTTGTTTCAGTCCATATAAAGCCTTCTTCAACTTGCAGACATAGTTAGGATTATCTATCAATGAAAATCCTCCAGGTTGCTCCATATATACTTCTTCTTCTAGATCTCCATTTAGAAATGTTGACTTAACATCCATCTGATATACTTTAAAGTTCTTATGACATGAATATGCAAGAAACATCTTGATGGATTCCAGTCTTKCCACTGGAGCAAAGGTCTCATAAAAATCATGTCCTTCAACTTGTGCATACCCTTTATAGACCAATTTGTCCTTTTTCATTCATTTTATTCTTGAATACCCATTTGGAGCCTATTACATTCTTATCTTCAGGTCTAGGAACAAGCTCCCAAGTGTTGTTTTTCTTAATCTGATCAAGCTCTTCATTCATAGCTCTGATCCAATTGTCATGCTTTCTTGCTTCATAAATTTTTTTAGGTTCAATCATAGATAGGAAAGAAATATGAGATTGTTCTGAGTCTTTAATCAATTTCCTTCTTGTCTGAACTCCTTTATTAATATCTCCAATTATCTGATTTTCAGGATGATTCTTTCTAACAATTCTGAGAGGTGGTTTTGTTTCTGACTGCTTAGTTGAGTCTGCCTGAGTATTTGTATCTTCATCTAATTCAGAGTCTTCTCTTTCTGATCCTTGGACCTGTTCATCTTCAACTTCAACTATATCTTCTGTAGTTGATTCAACACTGCTTACATTTTGTATCGGGATTTCTTCATCAACTTTTATGTTGATACAATCAACCAATTTATGCACCCCCTTATTATATCATCTGTATCATTTACTGTTTGTAGCATAACCTAATAAGATACCTTCATCATCCCTGTCATCATATTTGCCAAGATTTTCATCATTATTCTTGATATAACACTTACTCCCAAAGACTTTAAAATGCTTGATTGAGGCAGGTCTTCCAAACCATAGTGCATAAGGAGTCTTGTCACTATGTGGCCTAAGATGAGCTTTGTTAAGAATATGTACAGTTGTATGAATTTCTTCTACCCAATATGTCTGAGCAATATTCCTTTCATTCATCATTGATCTTGCCATTTGCTGAACTGATCTATTCTACCTCTCAACTACTCCATTTTGTTGTGGAGTCCTTAGAATAGTGTACTCTCCTTTGATTCCATGTTTATCACAGAACTCTTTGAAGTTCCATGAACTAAACTCTCCTCCTCTATCAAACCTTATTGCCTTCAATATTTTTCCTATTTGATTCTCAGTCAGAGCCTTAAACACTTTGAATTTTTCGAATGCTTCAGACTTTTTCTTCAGAAAGGCAACCCATGTTAGTCTAGAATAATCATCAATAATTAAAATGAAATAATTTTCTTTTCTTGTACCTTCCTTCCTTGATGGTCCACATAAATCCATATGTACTAATTGGAGAGATTTTTATGTAGAAGGAAAGTTCTTATATTTAAACTGTGTTCGAGTAAGCTTTCCTATTTGGCAAGGTTTACAAACATAATCATATGGCTTTGATATCTTTGGAAGATCTTTTACCACCCCACTAGTTCTAAGTTTGATTATATGATCAAAATTTAGGTGTCCAAGTCTCCTATGCCATAGCCAACTTTCATTATGCTTGCTTAAGTGACATTCTTCTTTTAACACATAGACATTGTTTTCTGTTCTTATGCCTTTTGCAATCAGTTGTCCTGAATTCATATGTTTTATTATACAATCTTTAGAAGTAAAAACAAATTCACATCCTCGGTCACAGACTTCACTAACACTAAGAAGATTATGTTTCAGACCATCTACAAACAACACATCTTGAGCTTTCCCTTTTCCATTACTCAGACTTACCATTCCTTTACCTTTTATTTTTCTTGTTGCATCATTTCCAAAATTTACATTCCATGATTTGCTTTCACTTAGAGTTAGAAACTTACTTTTGTCTCCAGTCATATGTTTGGAACATCCACTGTCAATATACCAGGGATTCTTTTGTCTTTGGGCTGATAACACTAATCCACACTGGTCATCTTCTTTCTTCTTCCAAACCTTGACATTTTCAGCAACAAGATTCAAATCTAGCTTATAGTTCCTTAAACGACAGTCTGCAGCTTTATGTCCATAATTATGGCARGTGTAACATTTTGTTTCATTGAATAACAGATCATAACGATTGTTATGCTCATAACAGATCATAACAATTGTTATGCTCATAACTGTTGTTATGCTTAACCTGCATCCTTTTCCCAACCATCACATGATTTGTAGTATGTGGTTGTTTGTTACTTGGTTGTCTCAATCTTTATTGTGGCAGATAATTATTCCTTGAGTATTTTGATTGCTCATATCTAAATCTTAAAGAACAATTTACAACTTTGTGACCAAAGTTAGATCAGAAAAAACAATATCCATAGAAAAATCCTTTGTACCTGGAAAATGGTTGTCTTCTCTGAGTGAGTCAATATCTTCCATGTTGATGATTTATTTGAACAGAAGATGTGTTTGTGTTATTTCTTTGATCTACATATTCGGTTATGGTACTTTTTCTTTCATTCCTTCTTGACAGTAGATTATCTTTCTCTGTTTCTGTAGAGTGGTTGTTGTCAATGATTGTAGATTTGACACACTTGATGGATTATGTGTTACTTGGATTATAACTGCTTGATCCTTCTTCATAACCCAATCCATATTTCAACTTTGGATTCCTTTGTTGATTTAGAATGGAGGTTAATCCTTCTGAGGCTTTAATACTTGACAGATTTTGGTGATACAATGCCTTAAACTTCTCCATCTTTTTTTTGGTTTTTACTATCTCTTCTTCCAAGGATTCACATATTGTTTTCTTCTCTGATAATTGTTGTTTCGAAATGTCCTCTATTTTCTTTGCCTCTTATAACTCCACTTTTATCAAGGCAAAGTCTTCATTGGGTTTTTACCATTCATTTTAAACTGCATCAACAATTTTTTTTGTTTTCTCTTCTTAAATCTGAGTCTGTCAATTTCTTCCAAAGCACTGATTAATTCACCTTCCATATCCACCATAGCTTCGTCGTCATCCATGTTACATCATGTGTGTTCATCATCAATATCTCCCATAGCCATAAGCATAAAATCATTCACTTTGTCTTCGCAGGATGAATCGCTATCTATGTCTTCTGAGGAGTCGTCATTGTTTGCACATAAACTTTTCTTTTTGCTATATTTCTTAAATTTGTATTTCTTTTCATCATCAGAGTTCTGGTCATTTTTCTTGTGAGGACACTTAGATGCAAAATGACCTATCTTAACATAGTTAAAACATTTGAAGGGCAGCTTGCCTTGATATTTTCTTGATCCTTTCTTTAACCTTCTCACAAATTTTGCCTCGATATCATTTAATTTTGAATCAGTATTCTTGTCTACTTTAAAATATGCTTCTCTAGTTATGGATTTATCTTTGCTAATTCTCATTTCATATGCAGTTAGAGTTCCTAGGAGTTGATCAATAGTCAAAGTTTTAAGATCATTTAATTCTTCTATTGCAAAAACTTTTGGATTAAATCTATCAAGCAGAGATCTTAAAATCTTCTGAACTAAAAATGCATCTTCAATCTTCTCACCAAGACCCTTCATGGCATTCACAAGCTCTTCAACTCTTAAAAAATACTTACTAACTGTCTCATCCTCATTCATCTTTAATTGTTCAAATTTCAATCTATATGTTTGAAGTTTGGCATCTTTTACTTTTTCATTTCCTTCATAACTGCTAATAAGTTTATCCCACATTGCTTTGGCAGATTCAAGATGCATCACCTTTACAAACTCAGCTTCAGCAAGTCCATTCAAGATAGCATTAATCGCCTTTGCATTGAAACTAAATTCTAACGTATCATCTTTAGAAGCTAGCACGACAGGATTTATATATCCAGTTTCTACTACATCCCAAACATCAACACCTAATGCCATTATAAATGTTCTCATTCTAACCTTCCAGAAGGCAAAATTTGTTCCATGAAATAGAGGAGGCTTATTGGTTGAATTCCCTTCATGACTTGTCATGTTTAAGCTTACAGATCTACCTTTAAATAAAAGGAACCTGCTCTGATACCAATTGTTGAAATTACTAAGACAACTGAGAGGGGGGGTGAATCAGTTGTTATTGTGCTTAAACAATATTATGTTTATTAAAACATTTTTTAAACTTCACCAAGTGACCATCAATATTATATAAGATATGAACAACAGAAATAATAACCATCAATCACACATATGATATAAACAGAGATAGATTTTCACGAGGAAACCCATAAAGGGAGAAAACCTCTTCTTCTTCGAATGATAGGCAATCTTTTATGTTCTGTACATCATCTATCTTTGAGAACCAACTCAAAATGAGGCTACCACCTCTATTTTACAAGATGCAACTAACTGAGCACCTACTCTCTGGTTTCTCTAGCACCCACTAGAAGGAAGCACCAACTCCCTGAGTGTTCCAGAACCAACTGGATGGAAGCACCTACTTCCACTTATATAGGCACCAACTTGCATACAAAAAACTCTGTGTTTTCCCTAGCACCACCCTGCCACCCTGTTTTCTAGCCACAACTAAATGAAAGCTACAACTTCTAGTATTCAAGAACCAACTTGAATAACAGAGGACTAAAATCCTCTTTATCACCTCCCTACCTCCCTGATTATAAATAAATGATTGAATAACCAACAATACAGATATATCAATTCTTAGCACTTATTCTATGTTCTGCAATTCTTCTTTGCTTCACTATTCTTCTGTTTTGTTCATACTTGTCTTGACTTGTTGTCTCTTTCTATCTGTTCTTTCTTTGTTCCTCTCATGCTCTTTTCTATGTGTACATTCTACTCTCTTCAACTTTTTTGTTCTGTTCAGCTTCTGTTTCTCATCTATGACTTTGATCTCACATTGTGCATACTGTGATTTTCCTTTCTCCCAGTTCAACTCATTTTTCTATTGAGAACAACCAACCTAACTCGGTCACAGTGTATTGTTTTTATACAATCCTTCCATTTAGTTACACTTTGAATCTCCAAAGAAAATTTCCAAGCCACCAAATCACCAATCGCCTAAGAACTATGATTCAGTTCTGCTAATTGAATCGTAACTGATCAATAATCCGTGAAGCGCAACAGTAACCCTTCGATCAGATTGCCGAGATAATCTACGTCATTGGATTAAACATGCAAAGACTTGTTGATTTATCAAGTATGTTCCTCACGAACTAGCACCAGGCGTGTTTCTCCCAACATGCCCACTCGCTGTGACCATATTCCAAACAAAAGTCGTTTCATGATTTCGCATTTTGGGTGATCGAATGTGAGTCACCTCGATTTTCCCAACTCGTGAAACTTCGAAGTGGAGCCTAGCAATACTAGCTCCTTCCCTTCTCTTCCGCTAATGTGACCACTGGCTGTGACCACAACCTTTTTCAAAAAAAAAGACATTTCGCGATTTTGCAACTCGTGATGTCAAAGGTTAGAGAACCTCCCTTCTTTTGATTCCCTAACTCCGGACTTCAATCACCTCAGATCAACAGTTTGAGATTTATTGTGACACAACGGTCATGATTACCTTCTGCATTTCAGGATTTTGCGAGTTCCTGTCTGACGTGGTCCTTGCTAACGTGGGTTGCAACTGTCCTTGCTGACGTGGATCTCCTCTTGTGGCACATGTTCTTTTCCTGGATCTGACGGATCAGATTAGTCCTCAATCCAATGGTTAATATCTCCTCTTGTGGCACATGTTCTTCTCCTGGATCTGACGGCCCAGATTAGTCCTCAATCCAACGGTCAAGATCTCCTCTTTGAAAACTCGAACTTCATATCAGATCAATGGTCCAGATCTTATCGCGATTTCACGGTTCGAATGTTTGAACGTGATCCAACCCTAACTCTTTTAACTCCTGATATCCAAAATACTCTAGATCAATGGTCCACAACCCTCTATGATCTAACGGTCCATATCTTATCATGATTTCACGTTTCATGACTTCAAAAATTAGAGAACCTCCTTCCTTTGACTCTTCAGTCAGCAAAATGTTGATCTCTTTCCACGTGTCCTCTAGATTCAACAGCTCAGATCTCATCGCGATTTCACGTTTCACTGAATTGGAGGATGGCTCTTTATCCTCTTCGCAGTTATACTAGATCTGATAGTTGTTGGTCCTCATCGCTCATATCCAATGGATCAGATCTGTACTTCTCTTCTACGCTTCCTCTAGTCACTGGGTGTTGATCTAACGGTCATCAGGTAGTCGGGATTGGTCATCCAACGGCCACTATCGTTCTTCCTCCTAAGCTTTATGATCTCTCTGACTTAGAAAATTTTCTGAGTGTTCAAAGGTCTTAACCTTTTCTCCTCCTGCGAGTCTTTCTCTTGGACCTCAGCTGCACTTCTGGAAAGCACAAAGTGTTATCTCTTCTGAGTTGTGATCTCTGCTTACTGTTTTCTTCTTCACCTGAGCTTATGTTTTCCCTGCTTTCCATCATTGTCACTTTCCTTATTGTTGCTTTTCTTATTGTAAGCAAACCATCGATGTTATTGTTCTTCCCATCAATCTTCTGAATGTCATCACTATTGTTCTTGCCATCAATGACAAGCACATTCTTTTACTGAAAAACATGCCAACAATCTCCATTTGCAGTAGTACAACAGTCGTTAGACCAAAACCCACGGGTGATTGGTAAACTCATCACCGCCAGAGTTAACGGATCCACGGAAGGTTGTTAGACCATGTCACGAGTCTCGAAGGAGGTTTTGACCACCAAGTCAACAATCTCCCCCTCAGCACCAACTGAGGTACTTGACACCAATTGAGAAGAATCGAACCTGTAACCTTTCGCTCCGATACCATTTTTTCGGTAGTACAACAACCTTTATACCAAAACCCAGAGGTGATTGGTAAACTCATCACCGCCAGAGTTAACGGATCCACATGGGGGTGTTTGACCATGTTGCGAGTCTCAAAGGAGGTGCTGACCACCAAGTCAACACATGTGATATCATCTGCTCAATCCAACTATCCCTCAGATGCGCAGGAGTCACTAGCCTCATCTAACTGCTCTAAATAGGCATATATGGTTGCATTCTCATGCACCTCCTCATCCTCACTGTCATAGTGTACCTCAACAATGTGCACCTTCCCTTTCTTGTGCTATGATATTTGGGGTTCATACCACTCAGGATGTTTGATGGTGCAATAATCCTTGAATGGCACGTCTACATGAAATTTTGTACCAAGCTCCTGATACTATCTCAAACAATTTGCAAATTCCTCATCATGTCCTTTATGTCCTATTTGTTGCCTCTTTGAACCACTAGGTTCTCCTACGACATTGGCACCTATAATTCTCATGTTATGCTGGAGCATATGTGCACTAAGGTTCATCTGTTGTATGGCATTCAATAGGTCTCTATGTCCCCTAGCTAGGTCATTCAACATGGCATGCGTACTATCAAAATGTATCTCGGGGCCTTTCCCCCTACTCTCGAGTGTCTCACGCCCATCACCCATAGTCCCCTCTATCTCAGCCTCTGTGTCTGAACTAATATGCTATATGTCATCTATCTTTGGATCTGTATCTGATTGAGTGTGGAAGGGGGTGTAATCCCTTCGGTTTCTATCTCTCCTATCTCTGATGTGACCTCTATGGTATTAAATGTACTCATCCCCAATATGTCCTTGACACTCTGGGTATTCTTCAACTATCCCCAGAATCATGGGGTCATGAGAAGCACTACTTCATAGTCTGGCAGGAAGAAGGCTCTGATACCACCAAAATATCCCTGATCCAGTTGATCTGGATATCTACTGCTGAACTACGGTTTTGGAAACTGAATCTGATACTCTGAGGGTTTCTGACTGCGTTTGAGTTACCATGTCGACTTTCTTGGTGATTTTCGCATGTGTGTTCTAGCTTTTTATGTGTTTTAGTAGTATAAGACAATGCATGTGAAATAAGGACAACACAACTCACTGATATGTATATATATATATATATATATATATATATATAATGTGGAAAAAAGAAGGAAATACAGTAATAACTGGAAGCAGATATAATAATCGTCAGTTAGATCTCATGGATCATCATTGGAATACAAATCAACTGATAAGAAATACCCGTGATCAGAAGAATGGGTGTTGGTCTATGCATGCAGGGATAGATCGACAAAAAGCAGTCTGGCAGCTCACGATAACTGTTGTAGAATCCGGAAAACTCGCCCTGATGGAGATACCTGTCGAAATGAGTTGGAACCTATCTAAAAAGATGCACCCTAGCCTCTAAACCTATCCTGATGACTGTCGGACTGAAGATCGGATCTTTGAAGCTCTGGATGTTACCCCCTGCGAGTTTTCACATCTCCTGGGCTCAATGAGTGCGCCCTAGTGATTCCACCGGCGAAATTTGATGATGTATAGTTCAAAACGATTGTCTTGGTCTCCTCTGTAATGGGTCGGAAGGGATTCCTCATATTTGTCCCGGAATGTCCCTTGGAACCCCAAATGTGCTTCCTCGAGAGTTGTGATATAAATGATTGTTTTCCACTTTCTGGAGGATTCCACCATCATAAACTAATGACAAGTGGCTCAATAGGTGCGCCCTAGCTAGCTCTCTAATGGGTCGAAAGGAATCAGCTAGATCTGAACTGTCTCAAGCGGCCGCACAAACCCTCTCTTAATCACTTGCACCCTCACTAACTGAGTTGCACAATCACGGAACTTGACACTGTAATGCACGGTGAAATACCTGGATGGTATCTCCGATAGGCTAGGGTGTGTCTCTCAAAACCGATCAATGGTGGTGGTTTCCTCTAGAAATCCACAAAACAACAAGGGAGTCGATTTCCTCCTCCTCTGCAAATATCTCAACATCAAATCATAACATAATATTGAATGAGGTTTCTTTACCCTTCCTTTATAGCTTCCCAAAACCCTAATTCATTGTTGAACTTTTCCCTCCAAGTGACTTTTACTTTATTTTATCATTCCTTAATTAAATCACTTAATTAATTAATTAATTAGCCATTTTACCTCTAAAAATTGATTTATCCATCCTTATGGCTTCTTCGGCCACTGAAATTCACTTCTCATCATCTTATCATGTAATGCTCGTCCTCTCGATTCCGATGAGCTATTACACTAAGGGGTTTCTCCAATTAATATGCCCATTATGACCTTCTTAGTGAATTTAATTAAGATATGACCCATAATAACTCAAAATTAGGGAAATCGTCGGAATGCAATGGAACCAAAGCCAAGTTGTGCGGAATGGATCCTAATGATGAACGATGCAAGTCGGGCCCAATAAAACCCCTCAATATCTCTCGAACTCTCTATCACCCCTATCTGGCTACTTTGGTAGGCATAACACTCTGTAATGTTATAGTGTCCCGAAATGGGGACATTACAGGCCCAAGGTAGATACCTCCTCAACTCACAAGCTCATTAGTGGGTGAGAATAACACCCAAGCAGCAGAAGTAATGTTTTGGGTACTACGACTGGCACCATCAGCGTATCCCACATAGACTGAGGTGGGCGATGACATCTGTAAATCAAGCAGAAAGTATGATAAGAATATTAACCGAGACAATTAACATGAATATAAAAGAAAAAACACTCCACTCCAAAACCAAACTAAAACACGCCTATGTAATATTTTTTGAGGTAGAGCCCATTGCGAGGCTCCGAAAGAGGGTTCGCATCATAGTCTATAAGATCGTAGGCCCCTCATTTCAAAGCATGTTTAACAATGTAAGGACCATGCCAAAGGGGTTCAAAATTACCTGCTCCCAAGGTATCATGGTCTTGGTCATAAACCAATAAAAATTCACCCTCTATAAAAACATGAGGATAGACCAATTTGTCATATTGAGCTTTAACGCGCTTTTTGTGTGTTTCATTGGCCAAAGCAGCGTCACGATGTTACTCATCATGTTGGGCCAAGTACAAGAGACACTCTTCCTCGACAGAAGTATGGGGTAACAATTTTACGACAAGTTTTAAGGATGGGATTTGCATTCAATTGGAAGTACTACCTCTAGACTGTACACAAGTTGGAAAGGGGTAAATCTGATGGAAATTTTAGCAAAGGTATGATAAGCCCATAATGCTAAAAAAATCATGAGGTGATAGTTATTTTTTTGTTTCCCTAACATCCTCTGGATCATTGTCTTGAGGACACGATTTATGGCTTCTACTTGGCCATTGGCATGAGGGTAATAGGGTGTTGAGTTCTCATGATGAAAACCCAACCTGGCAGCTAATTTGGTCATCATCTTATTTCTGAAATGGGATCCATGATCTGTCACTATGGTATTGGGAACACCGAACCTAGAAATGATGTGTTTGAATATGAAAAGAGAGGTAGTGGTGCCATCATTAGAATAGGTAGGCATGGCCTCAACCCATTTAGTGAAATAGTCAATGGCCACGATGATGTAGCCATGACCATTGGCCAAGGTGGGATTACATGTAAATCAATGCCCCATTTTGCAAAGGGATCAACGATCACCACATGGTGAAGGTGGGCGAGATGAGCACGCATATTCTGGATAAATATTTGGCAAGAATGACATCGTTGGATGACATTCATATAGTCTTTAAAGATTGATGGACAAAAATAACCAACACACAATATCTTTTGGGCAATGCCTAACCCAGATAGATGACCACCACATGCCTCAGCATGGTAGTCATTCATGATGCATTCAACTTCCTCATGGATCAGACAATGGCGTAGGAAAAAATCAACCCCCCGATGATACAAGGTGTTATCCACAATAAGGTAATGTCTAGTCTAATGTTTGATGCGTCTACATTCATCACAGGAAAGATGAGGATGGAAACATTGAGTCTGTAGGTAGACCAGTACGTCTCCATACCAGGGATTAGACGAGTCAATAAGGAACAATAACTCATTAGGAAAAGAGTCATTAACCATTGGTTCTTCATCGACTCGGGGAAGTTTAGAAATCAACCCTGTGAAAGACAAGGATTTCTTGGACTTCGATGAGACAAATTCCAAGTCAAAATCTTGGAGGATAACAATCCACTTAGAGTACTTTCCCCCAATGATCTAACAGTTAAGGATGTGTTGCATCGGGTTGGCATCGGAAACTACATTGGTCTTGCACAAGAGAATGTAATAGCATAATCATTGGACAACATAGACTACTGCCAAGGCCAACTATTCTACATGAGAGTATCGAAGCTTGGGACCTACAAGTCCTTTGCTAAGATAATAAATGATGTGATCTCATTGTGCCTCGTCTTACTTGACGAGCACCATGCCAATGGTGTATTCAGAGGTCGGGAGATAGAGAAAAAAGTCTCAAGTATAATCAGGAGGGCTCAATAAGGGAGTCGTCATCAAGGCGTCAAATGACCATTGTGCTTGGTCATCCCACAAAAAAGGTACACCTTTCTTCAACAGGCACATAAAACCTTTCGTGATCTCGGTATAATTGGTGATGAATCGTCACAAATTTTTTTCCTTCCCTTGCAAATTTTGAAGTTTGTGAATGGTACGAGGAGGAGGCAATTTGACGATAGCCTCAACCTTCAATGGATCTACCAAGATCCCATACTTGGATACGATAAAACCTAGAAATCTGCCAAACACCACACAAAAGATACATTTATGTGGATTCAAACGAATATTGTAGTAGTGACATTAGATAAAAATGGCTCGCAAGGGACCAGGATGGTCCTCATGTCACTGTGAGTGAGAATCAAAATCATCTAAGTAAGTCTCCACAATCCGTTTGATGTCATGGAAAGCGTATGACATGGCTTGCTGGAAAGTGGCTCCGGCATTTTTAAGACCAAACGACAGTTTTCGATAAGAAAAAATAGCCCAAGGGAAAATGAACGCAGTCTTGTGTTGATCTTTTGGTTTGATATGGATCTTATTATAGCCAAAGAAACCATCCATGAATGAGAAGATTTCACTACTAGCACTTTCATCAATAATTTGGTCATTGAATGGGTTTGGATAATTATCCTTGGGACAAGCCTTGTTTAAATCCCTATAATCGACACTGAACCTAATGGTGCCCTGTTTCTTGGTGACCGGAACGATGTTAGAAACCCATTCGGTAAAGGGAACCAGATAGATGAATTGGGCACTAAGTAGTTTCTCTACCTCCACCTTGATGGCAACAACTTTCTTGGGATTAACTGGTCATAGATTTTTCCAGACCGGTTTGGCTTCGTCGTACGTCTTAATTTCGTGCTCAAAAATATAAGGATCAATGTCAGGAATCTCTTCGTAAGACCAAGTGAAAACATCGCAAAATTCTTTGAATAGGGCCACGTAAGTTTCAATTTCCTGTGCTGAACAATCAACACCTATCAAGACGTGTTCCATGACACCTAGATTCTGGGAAATTTCAATGGGTATAGTTTTCAATATGTTGGCCAAGTTCCCTTCGGATAGAACATCATGGATTAGGATGGGAGACTAGGACCATTGATCATGACCAGTGGCAACTGGATTTTGTAAATCATCCTCAAGTCGTTCCTCATATGGGAGAAAAGATGCTTTGTGATGTAAATCCTCCCAAGGTGTATCGGGGAGATTCATGACCTCCATTATGGCCTCATTGGATGGAAGCACAATATCAACGACACAGGGTACATTAGACCATGCATTGGATCCAAGGCCTGGGGTGCAAAACGCCATTTGATTGATCGTAACGAGTTTCCCTTGATGAAGAAAATGTAAGACCCTAAAGGCAGAGGAGACAAATGCAGTCATCTCATAGAACCAAGTGTGCCCAAGTAACAAATTGTACTCAAGTGGTGCATCGACAACCTCTATGGAAACGAAGACAGTCTTTCCACCTAACTCAATGTGTAATGGAATGATAATTCCATATGGTTGGAACATATGTCCATCGGAGTCTTTTAAAAGTGTAGCAAGTGTATCAAGCTTGGGAGAGCCAAGGGATTTCCAACAAGAAATTGACATGATGCAAGTCGAGGCTCCTTCATCCACCACTCTTCGATAGATGTTACTCCCTAACGTTCGCACTATTATTTTAAAAGAAACCTGATTGAAGAGACGATGATTGATTTGGGTAGTTTCAAAGGTAATTAAGCTAAAATCTGAGGGATCAACCCCACCTATGGCCGATAGAAAGTCTTTCCGCTACGTGGGGCAACATTGGAGAACTTCAAGTGCCGACATGGCACAAGGTGGCTGGGATAAATCTTCCACACTATAGTTGTGGGCAACCCATGTGTTGGGATTATGCATCGTATGTTGAAGAACGCCCTTCAAGGGGTGAAACAGTGCATCAAGAAATGACTTCTCTATCTGTAGAGGGCCACTAGGTTGAGATGAAAATGTTGCTTCAGAGGCAACATTGGAAAGCTCGAGAATGTCGTATTTTTTGGCTCATGTATGCAAGTTGACTGTATGGTCACACATATAAATAGGAGCATTCGATGGATACCCCTCATGGTGAGGAATATCTACGATGCCCCCAGTCGGAGGGGAAGGATTTGAAGCAACCATGTTTTGAGGTTGAGGGGGGGAAGGAAGGGTTAATATGTGATCCAGGTGGATATCGGTGGCCACCCACCTTTTCCGACTGGCTCAAAACAGTTTTCTGGCAATTTTGGCAATTTACTATTTTTAGCAGGTTTTAACTTCCGAGGCCATTTTGAGGGCCTAAATGAAGGTTTTTTGAGA
>ML795890.1:143060-185009 GCA_009831015.1 Picea engelmannii
CAAGCATATTTCAGTCATTTGTTATTAATGAAATGAAGTCTTATTTCCGCGGCATCTCTGTGTTTATGTGTATTTCTGTATTTCATTGTGTTCCTACATAAATCCGGATCAATATGTCAAGTTTTTGAGGATCCCGTTGTTGTGATAGGAATCTATGGACCTCATCCTTTCATGGGCACTAATGGGTAGGGTGGTATTGTCCACAAATCGTGCAGGGAAAACAACTCTTACTCTTTTCTTTAGTGCCTCCCTCCTGGGAAATTTGAGGAGTGGCAGTGCCTTGCTCATTAGCATAATTTTTCTTCTCGTATCACTTTTTCTTGCCTCTAGGTTGCTGAGGATTATTTGGTTGTGTGGACTGCACCAAATTCAACTCATAGGTTTGAGTAGGGACCACAACAGTTTGAGCACTAGTGCCAACAATTGACAGTTGTGATTGAATAGACAATTATCCTAGTTGATCAACTAGTTGATTGATGGGTGCATGGGAGATAGAACCAACCACACCGTCGGTGTGTGGTCCTGGGTGAGGTTGACAAGGATTGTTTGACAGGTGATGAGAATTTGGAATGATACCATACAAAGTACCTCGTTGAGAATAAATCAAATCTAGATGTTGGGCACGCAAAATAACTTGCTCCTCATTGGCCACCCCGACCATGGCTACATCCTAGGAAATGGGTGGTAAGAGGAACTTTGTGAACCACTCTATTAGGATCTTGTCCTGAATCTAAGTCTTAATAATTCTACACCTCCGATGCCACTCGTGTATATGATAAAAAATATGGGTGGCATTGCTTTGACATGGAGAAGTCAATAGATTTGTTCCTATCTCATACCGAATAGGAAATTGGTAATGGGTTAAACACGCCATTTCCATATCATTGAAGCTTCTAAAAGGATCGTCTTTCAGTTAAATATACCATTTACTGGCGACCCCAGTCAGGGATCTCTGGAAAATACACAATCTCACACTATCATCCATTAAATAATTTGACGAGCACCACAAATGGTATGTCATGATGTGTGTTGAGGGGTCTTCTCCCGGCTTACTGTCAAACTTCAGAATTTCTTATGGGAGTTTTTATGGCATCGTTGGCCATAAGGGGTCATGGGAAATAGGGTCATCTGTCAACCGTGATAAATCTGGTAAGTCGATCGTTGCAAGAAACGACAACAGTGTGAATGAGGACTAGGAGGGAGGTGAAGTTTATGTTGTCCCAGTTGGACCTTGTGGTCCCCATACATTGGTGTTGCTGGAAGGTCAAGAAATGGTTGGAGAGTGAGTTCCCCTAGGGATGATGGCACTGGCAGGAGCATGACTACTCCCGCCACAAAAAAAATATCCTAGGGGGATTTCCCCCATGGGGAAAAATGGACTCTCTAAGAAAAGGGTTCCCAGTGCTAGTTTTGGGGAAGAAACCTCCAGGACCAGATGTATGGAAAAAGGGAATTCTCCAATTTCCCCCAATGGATATTCCCCCAGGGAAAGGTGTGTTGACCCATGGAAAATGAAAAACACCAGAAGTATCGTTGCCCCCAGGTTGACTAGGGACAACCCCAAAACCACTAGGCATACTCCATCCAAAAGGTACACCTGCACCTGATGATGTCAGGTCGCTCATTGGGTTGGTGGAAGTGGAAGGAGTTCCACTTCCCATGATGAAACCAAAGTTTGGCCCCCCACTGGAAAAGAATCGGGAAGTGCGTATGGAAGTAGAAGGGATGGGCATGTGCACGCTAGATATACTAATGGATGGATTCGATTATACAGACGATGCTCGCCACATGGAGGAACCAAAATCAAAAGGTATGGATGGTGAAGATCTAATGGCACTAAGGTGTGGAAATGAGGACACAACTGAGATTCCCCCGAATGACTTGCCCCTAATCCCACTTGAGGATGGACTTATGGGCTCAGCTACACTGGACAAAGCACTAGGTCCAGACATGGTAGGAGGATGACTAAATAACGAAAAAGGCTCACTAAAAATGTCCCTCACTTGGACCAGTAAAGGGGCGTCTGGTTCAGTTAAAGGTGGGTTGAAGTTGGGTGGAGGACATTTGTCGATCACTTCTGCCTCAACTAAACCGACTTCGTCAAACCAAAAATAGGACCCTTCAAAGTCTTTTTCATGGATATGGCACTGCTTCAGAGTCAATTCCACCTCTGTAATAGGCTCTAGTCCTTGTAATCGACGGGACTGGCGCGATAGTTCAGCCACGATGAAAAGTCTATGTAATTAAGAAACAACAATCAACCTATGGCTGACCTAGACTTAGGCTCAAAGAGCACACCCCTAATCAAATATAGGCAACAAAAAGCAAACCAATTGGCTCAGGGGCCTTCCAAAAACCAACCCAGTGGGGAAGATGAAGTCCCGACAAGATTGACTAGCGAAGGTGTGAGGAGAAATTATGATGATCAACGCAAAACAACCCTGACCGATACAAGTACCCTTTATTAAGGCGGGCACCCTTCGGGGAACTGGGACTGTGAAAGACTGTCTGCCCCATGTACTACAGGCGCATCCCACATGCAGTCACCTAGGTGGATCTCTAGGAAAAGCCACTAAGGTTACCGCCTAACAATCGATGTTCAGGAAAAAAGTCGTAAGTTTGATCGCACGTAAGGGAAGGGTAGCTAAACCCGAAGATCTGAAGGTGTGACCCAACATAACCCCCATATGTGTAATGATAGAAGCAATATCACAAACACCAAAACAAACAGAGAGGGGTAATATCCCTACTTGCCTCGATGCGACCTCGTGCTTGACTCCTGTGTTAGAAGAGCTTCCCGACACACCAATTGCGAGAATGGATTTATACACTCTTTAATGACTTCTAGATTGATTTTAATGGCCTTGGAGAGTTTACTCTCCAATCCTAATCCAAGGCCCTAAACTTGTCTAATGTTGTTTTGTTATCAAAGAAAACGTCTAATCAATTTTAAATTAAATGATTCTTTTTATGGGTTGTTGCTTAGGTTCAGGTAATGGATGAAACTTTGTATGATGTGAGGATTCTTGACCCAACCAAACAATGCAAATATGCAAGTGCAAAATCTTTAAATTCAATGAAAGCTAGCTATGGGAGGGATAGAGAGGTTTTCCTTTTTCTTTTTAATACTCAAAGCAATCCTCCAATCAAACACAAAAGATCCAAGAGCTACCAGTTCTTCTATGACACTCACAACACTAATGCTTCAAAATAAAATTAAGCATGCATTTAAAAAAAAAAAAAATTGAAATATAGGACAATCTTGACCTCAACAAGAAAGACCAATGCAAACAAGGACAAAACAAAAACAAGAAGCAAAAATATGGTAGGATATCAGGAAGAAGGCTAGATCATCTTGCTCTAATGTCACTACAATGATCACACTCAAAAACTTTCCTGGAAGGGGAGATCTAGTGATACACAAAGGTCATATGAAATTAAACATGCAACCAATGACATAAGCTTCTAGATCTCTTCAGATCTGTTGAACTCTGAGTTCAACTTCTGATATCTGAGATCTGAAAGTGGAAATTTCAGATAGCAAAAATAAGACTATCCAAATAAATCAAAGCCTTTCACGCCAATCTACTCAACAACAACCTTGAAAATGATCAATGTGACAAGCCAATTTCTGCAACAAGGGTACCAATACACTCAGACAGGATATTGCAGAGCTCTACAAGCTCAAAAGAGGTCTCAAATTGTATAGACTTGGGATAATCACTACAAAAATGCAGATATAGGAGGGCCTCGTGGGACACAGGTGAGTCAACCCGTAAGGGGGGCTCACGGGACAGAAGTGGTGCAACAGGTGAGGTCTGTCAAAATTTTAAATTTTTGAGAGGGAAGGGAATGTTTCAGATCTTCAGATCTACTGGATCTGGGCCCTGAAACCCTTAATGGAAGAAAACAAGACTCAACCCACAAAAATAGAGGCAAAGAGATTAAAAAAGAACGGATTCTCCCCAGTGGAGTCGCCAATCTGTTATGAGAAAAATGCTCACAAGGATCTCACTGAATAGATTAGTAAGATATCCCTAGGATAAGCCTAGATATCCTAGACAGGAGGAGATAGACTTCTAAAGGATTTTCTAGATCTTGATTCAAAGATATGGATTCATTATGATCCTGTAGAATGGAGAAGATTTGCATACCTTTCAAGAGGTGTTCCTTAATATCTTATGGATGTTGTAGTCCTAGAGTTCTTTCTCCAAGCTTCACAACCTGCTTCATGTATACAAAAGACACAAAAATCCCTCTTTACCTTTCTATTTAGGATTAGAATCCTAGATCTAATTAGATTTCAACCAGATCTATAACAATACGAATAAGATCTAAACATTCAATATTAATTTCAAACATTCATAGGGGAAAACCAAATGATCTATTAATTATAAATGGAAACTTACATCACAATTGCATACCTTAAGTGTTGATGTAGGCTCCTTCAATCTCCTTGCTCCTTGATTCTCCTTACATATACTTGGTTATGTTAGGCTCCAATCACTTCTAGCTGAATAATTCTATAGTTTGGGAACATAACTTTGCTATTGAATTTTTCCTCCCCTTGTCCAAGTCTTGCCTTTGTTATATAGATCTTGGAGGAGGCTTCTAGATCTTCTAGAAGCCACTAGAAAATCGAATGATGTGAGTTACTAGGATATTACCACTAATATCCAACTCGTCTCTCACCCCTCGCCTCGTAGCCACTAGAAAATCGAATGATGTGAGTTCCTAGGATATTACCACTAATAACCAACTCATCTCTCGCTCCTCGCCTCGTAACTCCCCTTTTCTATAAGTTTGATAGTGCCTTTCTTGTTGAGGCACTGTTGTCTAGTGTGGCCTCGCATGTTGCATGCTATGTGTCACGTGAGGCCCTCCAAAAATGCTCTGGGAAAGGTCAAACCTCAGGAAAACGTTGCATTAAGGATTCTATCCACTAATGGCTTCCTCTCTGACCTGTAGGGTGGATATTAAGGCTATAACATATATAAAAAATTATATGAGTATGGAGTAGAGCTTACTTGTTTTATGGTCCTCTAGGGATATGCAAATCTATCATGATTGCATTCATCCCTAATTAATTAGGCTAATATATATATATATGATTAGAGCTATGTGAGATCTATAGAAACAACAACTAAAAAAAATTGTTAATTAAGATCACCAAGTCTATTATTCTTTTTAATCCCTGCCGAAGGCCTGGGACTATAGTAATCGATATTGCGTTGACCGCGATTTTGTTTTTGCATTGACTAAAAAATTTTATTTTTTTTACATAGTTTAACTTTGTTGTGAGCAATCAATTTTATTTCTTGTCTTCTAATTGGTCCTTCAAAACAAGATCTTATTGTCGGGCCGACGGTGGCAATTTAATAAGAAATTTAATCATGTAGTTGTAGCGCATGGTGTCGGTACGATTGTCAAAGTTCCGAGACGATCTCGGTTTCCGAAGCTTGCCACTGTGTCAATTGTTGAAGGGGGACATTGAAAGCTGTAGGCTAGAGAATATGAAAATGTATTTATTATTATACAATATATAGAGATATTTTAATAAATATATATAGTTTTTTGTGTAGTGTATGACATGATTATGTGTAGGATATTTTATGGATTGCAAGGAGTTTTAATTGAGTTTGTTTTTCAAAGTAATTGTTGAGTTCTTTGTGTTTTATCATGATATAGTGTGCTATGAGCCATAAAGACGAGGCTCTTCAGAAGTCGCAAGTGTTGCAACTAGCAACTTACTAGACATGAATTTGGGCTTCTACAAATCTATGTCAGAGGGTAAGAAATATTGTGCATCTACTATATTGCTTTGACCCAGTTTGGTTGCATATCAATTTATGTGTTTTCATACAAGTGCAAGTAGTTCCTCTCATGCATAGTGCAATTACCTATGTTCTATTATTGGATGGAATGGTGGGATAAAATATTTTTTGGGTGTGTTGTGTATGTGAAATAGAATTGGGAGTCGCTTACTATTTTTTTTTTTCAAAGCAAGTTAAGAGGGTCAGGGGTTGTTACAGAAATTGTGTAGGCAAAAAATAGTCAAAGGTGTACAGGAAAAAACCCTCGTGCGTAGTGCATTTACTTATGGTCTGTTACTAGTTGTAATGGTGGAGTAGAATGTTTTTTTGTTATGGTGTGTTTTATGTGTGATATAGAAGTGGGGGATGATTATTGTTTTGTTTGTTTGCATAGGCAATTTAAGTGGGTCAAGATTTCTTACAAAAAGTGTGCACAATGAAGACAATTAAAGGTTAATAGGAAAAAAAGGCGTTAAGAAAGACGAAGTCGTTGTCAATATTCAAGTGTTGTGTGTTGCGAGTTGCAGAAGTTGTGGTGTTAGGATTCTACAGATCTATGTCAGAGGGTAAGAAATCACGTGCATTGCATGCTACATGGCAAGGAAGATTAGAAACTAATTCTTATTTTGTGTCTGCAGATATGGATATTCACTTATGTTTGTTGGGCATATGCAATTAGTTTGTGTGTTTGTTGTCTAATAGTTTATGCTTCATGCATAGTGCAAGTGTTGTGTTTTATTGGAGTTAGCTCTGGTGTTTTATTTAATGGTCTTGCATTTCATCATATGCAAAATTGTATGTGTTGATAGTTCTCTTCGAATTTCATTTATATTTAAAGATGCATATAGTTGCATTTTTCAAAAGATATTGCGATGTGCAGTGGAATGTTGCCTATGTGCAAATATGTTTGATTTGAGGATTTGTCTGCATCCTACATAGTTGTTTATTTTGTGCTTTGTACATGTTTTTTCCTGGCACAATGAACATTCGGTCTATTTTCAATTCATGTGCAGATAATTGATACCAATTCTACGACATCTCTGCATTTCGGTGCTTTCGTACGTTGACGCTTGCAATAGTTCTGGACAATGGGTTTTTTCCATGTTTTCCATATGATTTTGCGATGAATATATGCGAGAACTCAATGCAATTATGTATTCCACATTTTCATTTACATTTGAAGATGTAGATAGCTTCATTTTTTCGAAATATATGTCTTAATGTTAGGAATCTGATGCAATTGTTGCAAGAAATATGGTCCTAGTTCATGTTGATATCATTGCAATGCGTGTATATCTGTTTTGTTGAGGCAAAGCAAGAAATGATATATTGATCCATTCCGCAATTCAATGGAAGAGTAACAGAAATGGAAGGGAGACGTGGACTACATGAAACAAATATTGTGCAAGAGTATATGAAAAAATTCATCGAAACTAAAAAGAGGATTCTTGTGCAACATATGCTCAATATTGCGATGTGCAATGCATAGTTGTTTATGTGCGGAGACTTTTTCTTTGACAATTTGTCTGCATGTTGCATAGCTATGTCTTTCATGCTTTGTACAGTTTTTTTTCCTGGCACAGTGGACATTTGGTCTATTTTCAATTCCTGTGCAGAGAATTGTTACCAATTCTTTGGCATGCTTGCATTGCGGTGCTTTTCCACATTGTCACTTTCAATAGTTCTAGACCGTGGATCTTTCCCATACTGTCTAGAAGATTTTGCTATGAACATATGCAGGTACTTGGTGTAGTTATGTCTTCTGCACGTCCGCTCGACGCAAAGACATATTGTGTCTGCATGCACGAGTTTTGATCCATTCCCTAATTCAATGGAAGAGGAATGGAACTGCAATGGAGAGGTAGAATGCATCAAACAAAGAGTGCAAGAGTATATGAAAATATTTAGCCGATCTCAAAAATGATTTCTCTGTAGCATATGGTCAATATTGCATTGTGCAATGCGTTGTTGCTTATGTGCGGATGATTTTTCTTTGACAATTTGTGTGCACTTGGCATAGCTATAAGTTCGGTGCTCTRTGCATGTTTTTTCCTAGCACAATGAAAATTTGTTATATTTTCAATTGTTGTGCAGAAAATGATATCGATTGTCGGGGATCCCTGCATTGCGATGCTTTCACGTGTTRACATTTGCAATAGTTCTGCGATGTGGATTGTGGCAAGGCATGTGGTTTCTAAGGTTGAGGAAAGGATTTTTCTATGTACATATGTTTGTAGTAGGTTCAGTTATGTATTGTGAAGTTGTGTACTTTGAAAAGGCATATGGCTAYTGCAGACAGCACTTGCATATTTTAAATGCTTGTGCAAAGAATTTATGTTAGTTTTCATCATGTAGTTCCACACCTCAGTGGTTCTGCGGAAGCGTTTTCTACGCCCATGTTTTTCGAGTGTGCATACATATTGGTTATGTGTGTTAGCATTGGGGGTAGGTACATGGTGGGCATATAAAATACTTTCTCTATTTTTTACCATTGTGCAAAGGAAAAACATGCTCGTGAGCTGCAATGCTTCGGCGGGTCCGTATTTACAATAGTTTTGCACTTTGTTATGACAAGTTAGGTAATTTGGAGGAAGGCCCAATGACTTTTGGGGCATTGATTTTTCTTGAATTTAGAAGGAAAGGGAAGTGATTTAGGACTGGTGCAAAGTAAATGCACTTGGTCTTGAAGCAATGTGAGGTCTCCGATTTATTTATTGATATCATTGCAATGCATGTATCTTTGTTGTCGAGGCAAAGCAAGAAATGATATATTGATCGATTTCACAATTCAATGAAGAGTAACGGAAATGGAAGGGAGATGTGGAATGCATGAAACAAAGATTTTGCAAGAGCATATGAAAAATGTCATCGAATCTAAAAAGAGGATTCCTATGCAACAGATGTTCAATATTGTGATCTGCAATGCGCTACTACTTATGTGCAAAGACTTTTTCTTCGACAATTTGTCTGTATCAGGCATAGTTGTGTCTTTCGTACTTTGTACATTTTTTTGCCTGGCACAGTGGACATTTGGTCTATTTTCAATTAATGTATAGAGAATTGTTAGCAATTCTCTAGCATGCTTGCATTGCAATGCTTTTGCACGTTGCAATTGTAGTCTCACACCTTCATGGTTCTAAAGAGGATTTTTCTACCATCATGTTTTCCGAGTGTGCATAACTATTGGTTGTGTGCGTTGGCATTGGGTGTAGGTACGCGACGGGCACAATAAAGACTTGTTGTATTTTCGACTGTTGTGCGGAGGAAAGACATGCTCGCAAATTGCTATGCTTCCATGGGTCTGCATTTGCAATAGTTCTGCACTTTGTTGTGACAAGCTAAGTAATATGGAGGAAGGCTGAGTCAATTTTGGGGCATTGATTTTTCTCGGATTTAGAAGGAAAGGGCATCGATTTAGGACTGGTGCAAAGTAAATGCACTTGGTCATGAATCAATTTGAGCTCTTTGAATTATTTATTTTTTAAAATTTTTGTGTTGTGATGCCTTTATTCCTATTGTTTTTTTTAGTTTGTGTGGGTGCTTTTGCTGATGTGATATGATGATGCTCTTTGTAGGCATGTGCTTTGCAAAGCGATTGCTCAGACTATTTTGAATCCTAGTGCGAAGAATCCATTCTTTCAATGCTTGTATCGAGATTTCATATTGCTTAGGTCTGGCATTGTCGTTCTTGGATGCTTCGATAGTTCTGCAATCCACATAACTATACTTGGTTTATTTAAGACTGTCTATTTTAAGCCTTGTACGAAGAACCGACACACGTTATCCTCACGCATTGATGCACTTTCACACCTTTGCATTTCAAATCATTCCACATTGGTGATTGTGACAAGCGAAGTAATTTGCAAGATAGGTCACTGATTTATAGTAAATTGATTTGCTACCAATTACAAGGAAATGGCAGACATGTAGAAGTAGTGCGAAGCAAATTTGTTGGTTCTATGTGGACTTCTTGATGGTTTTTTTTGTGTTTATTACTAATTGAAAGGAAGATGATATATGTGCAAAATCCATTTTAGCGGATTCACATCCTGCTCTTGGCCTTGGGAAATCTCAACTCAGTGATGGATTTATCTTTGGACAATTTGCTAGTCAAAAGCGTTTTTACTCAGTGACTTTTGAGGTTGGATGAAAGGTTTTTCTATGGTCATATTTTCATGCTCTGCACAACTATGCCTCTAGCACACTAAACACTTGGTCTATTTTCAAGACATGGGCGGAGATTTTATAGCATCTAGTATTTTTTTGCTAGGAAGTGCCCCCGTAATAGTTACTGGAGATGTTGAAAGTATTTATGTAGTGTCTTGATTTTATCCAGTGGTTTTCCAAACTAGTTTATGTGTCTGACAAATGTGTGCAACAAGTTTCTTTGCTTGTTTTTAATATGTGTTGCGTCAATGGACATAACTGAATCTAATACATAGAAATACTACTATATTTTACATTTGACATCGCCATTGCTATGTGTTTCAAAATAGTCCATTGTTGTTGCTTGATAATCTATTGTTCATGCATTATGCAGTTACTTCATTTCATTGAAATTTGAAATGACATTAGTGTAATGTTTAAGAATACCATTTTTTTTTTACTGCCTGTATTGCTCGATGAAACCGTAAAATGAAATATTTTTGGGGTGTACCATGTATGCCAAGGAAAATTGATAACTGCTTATTATTTTTCTTTTTAAGGGGTTAGTTAAATTGGTCAAGGACTATTTTAGAAACTATATGTATCAAAGAAAATCAAAGTTAAACACAAACAAAAATAAGGTATGCTACTTTGAGATTGTATTTAGAATTTTATGTTTTTTCGGTTGGTCAATGCTATAGACAAAGCCTAAGCAACATCTGAATGACATAAAATGCAACATGGAAGATACAATAGATGTTGAAAACTATGAAAACAATGGGTAGTGCATTGTCCATGGCAATATTGACCATGTTCTGCATATAAATGGTCTTTTTAGATTGGATGCATTTACATATAGTCTTGGGGATTGTTTGTTTGATGCATTACACATCCTTTTTCATTTCCTCTACTCTTCCATTGAATTGTGAAATGGATTAATAGATCATTTTTTGGTCTATTTGGACAATGCATATAAAGAAGCATTGGAATTATATGAGCTTGAGCTAGGATCCAATTTCTTGTATGAATTGCATGGGATTCATGACATTGACATATATCTATTGAAAATGTGTTTGTTTGCATCTTCAAATCTAAATGACAATGAGAGAGGGTTATAGGGAGATACATTTTGCATACGATGGTTAGAAAAATGGTTAAATATTTCCATTGCAGTTTGGTCATTAACGAGGAAAACAAAGTATTTGCATTTCAACAGAAATGCAAATGCAAATCCATATTGCATCTTGTTTCATGATTCAAATCATGTTAGGGGTCACTATGAACCATTTCTTTACAAGAAACTAGCCAAATGCAATCTTGAACAACATGATACTTGCTTGTCACTGATGTGCAAAAACCTCGAATACTATTGGAAATGTAATATGGACAAGATGCATTCTTATGGATTAAGTAGAGCGATTCCTATCGTCTCTAATTGCGGTTATAGTTTTTTCAAAGCACTTTGTTATTTGATAGTGACAGAGTTCGATGAAAAATCCTTGAGACTTTACATTGTGTAATCATTTTGTAATGCAATAAAAAGTGGTGACTAGAATGCATTGCATTTCTTACATGAATATCTGACACCTGGTCTTGTAGGCAATACAACGACTGTTGCAAATTGATATAAGTATATTTTAAATATGGCAATACTGTATGAAAAAAGGAATATAGAGGGTGGGGCATTATGTTTGCAATGGATATCATTCATTTTCAATGTAAATATCCAAGTGTGGTTCACAAATAAATAGGTTCTGGTGGCTATGCAATTTGGAAATTCCTATGTTCAGTTGAAGCAAAGTAGCAATACCTGGAATCGAAGCAACGAATGTTGCAAATCCAAGTGCAACAGAAACAATGACATGTGAAGCAAGTATCAATGTGCAATAGAAACAATTGGAAATGTATGTATACTAGAATGTAAATTGTGCAATTGGCCAAAATATATATTGAAACTATTGTTCATATTGATTATTTTGTGTGATTTCTATACGATTATGCAGCTCTGCAAGTCTGAATATTTTTTAGAAAGAGGACCTGAATAGTCAAACAAAATGACAATGCAATGCCATGCTTTTCCATGATCAATGATTTATCATTAATATGCTAATATATCTTAAGTAAAATTATATCAACTGTAGATGTTCGAGACATATGAAGACCACTTAAAAATATAACCAGGACAAGAGATGGAAAACAAACATGTTCCACACAACACAATCGACAGTTATGATGCAACTGACAAGAGAAGCAGTCAAAGATCTGGGAAAAATTACTGCATCAACAAAAGTTGTAAGTATAGATTCACAAGTCTATATGTGAATTTCGTATGCAATATTATTTAAACACACACACACACACACAAAGAGTTTAAATTATTGAATTTTTTGTTGTGTAAACAGGTCCAAATAGGTTCAAGGTAAATTGATACTATCAAATGCATATTGCACTCCATTTCAATATGTCTATACAATATGTAATTCTCTTGCACGTGATCTGCTTTTTGGCTTGAGAGAAATGCCATATGAAATATGTTTGTAAAAAAAAATCCAAGTACTGTTTATATGCCATGTTATTCTCGAGTGCATGGAAAATTTACATTGAGCAATACAATGTGGCTCCACATGTCACATAGACAATAAACAAAAACAATATCATGTTGCATGTGCAATGAGTTCTATATATTGTTTTCTATTTCTTTGGACAGAAAGTAGAACCATTGTTGAATTGTTTGTTAAATTGATCTAAATGCAGATGCATACAATACATATATTGTATATAAATGTTATATGTGTAGTTCTCATATGATTAGTGACATCTGCATTGTATATGCACTTTGGATCCAAAGTATCTATTGCCCATTGTTAACATTGCGCTATCCTTGTATTGAATTTTTATAGATAAACTATATGTGCATAGTCAATTGAGTTGTTTCACTATGATTTATATATTTTAGACATTGTGCAAAAGTTCCCAGCTTCAATTCAATTATTACAAATTTGGAAGAACTATACAAACTTTCCATATTGTTTTTTTCGAGTTCTTTATAAACACACCATATATGTTTCTAGATTGTTCTTTCCATCCACTTCAGTCAATTGTTTTCTTCAACTGTTCCAATGCATTTTAAACCCTTGAACACATGATAAGATAGTTTCCATAGTTAATTCATGTTCTAGGTGATATGTTTCATGCTTTGCAAATTATTTCATGGTTTGCAATGAAAAAGTTAATAAAATGCAGCTGTCGGGATTTATAAATAAACAATTTATGTTGTTATGTCCCAGTTTAATAACTTCTATGCAATTACCAACCAAATAGAACTGTGAACATATAGCAACTACAATAACTTTTCTTGCTCCACATTGCCATCAATCCTAGATTTCCATATACAAGAAATCAATTAACATGCAATTTTTTCTTTCTTGGATAGGTTGCAAATAGAGCATCGTTTGGAAATTGTTTGAAGTATTAGAAGTGCACTAGGCTAGTGTGACGAGTTATATGAATTTTGTGCACAAGTGTTGACAATAGACTAAGACTTACTTGTATGGGCGCCATGCCTGTGTGAACCGACCTCTGCCAAATCCCCAATTACAGAAGATATGGCTTCTGGCAATCATTTTTTCTACTATTCCAATGCATTTTAAATCCTTGAGCGGAAGTATTGGAAATCCGGAAGTGCGACAGTACACTGCGGTTTGGTGACTTGTATAGATTCGTCACACGTGTATTGAAAATAGACTAGTTCTTTCTTATGCGATCGGTGTACCTGTGCGAAATGAAAAAGTGTGGAAGATATAGCTCTATGTTGTGCAGAAATGCACATGTATTGATATCCACACATGCAAGTGTAACAATTATATCATTCATTTGCTTTGACGATTTTTCCACATACCACATAGTTGTGTCTTTCGTGCTTTGTACAATTTTTTTTCCTGGCATAGTGGAAATTTCGTCTATTTTCAATTTTTGTGCAGAGAATTGTTGCCAATTCTCTGGCATACTTGCATTGCAATGCTTTTGCATGTTCGAACTTGTAGTTCTGCACCTCCATGGTTTTACATAGGATTTTTTTACCAGCATGTTCTTCGAGTGCACATACATGTTGGTTTGGTTCCTTGGCAATGGGCGTAGCTACGCAGCATGCATAATTAATACTTTCTCTATTTTTTACTGTTGTGTGGAGGAAATATATGCTTGTGAGTTGCTATGCTTCCATGGGTTCGTATTCGCAATAGTTTCGCACTTTGTTTTGACAATCTAGGTAATATGGAGGAAGGCCCAATCACTTTTGGGGCATTGATTTTTCGCGAATTTAGAAGTAAAGGGAAATTATTTAGGACTGGTGCAAAGTAAATGCACTTGGTCTTGAAGCAATGTGAGCTCTCTAATTTATTTATTTTTCAAAAAATTTGTGCACAGTGATTTTATAATCTATGGTTAATGTGGATTAGCTAATGTACTTAAGCATTGTGTTATAAGTTTGTAACTTGTATATAAATACCTACCTGCATCCTTCTCCTTGGTCACCATCATTCCCATGACTCCATTAGCTATGAAATTTTTTGACAGATTTTTGTTCTTTGCACAAATCTCCTTCTTTCTCATTTGAACATACAAAATCTGAAAGGGGAAAAATAAAAATCCAAAAGAAGAAAAAACAAATGGAAAAATGAAAAACACATTTAACGAGAAAACATATTAATAGAAATCCTCTCTTCCCCCTTCATATTTCTACCACCATTCAAATCTATTCTCATAGCCCAACAAACCAATGCTCCTCTTCTCTCTTCCCTACTCTCACAATCATTCTACCTGTTAGCACTCGGTGATTTCTTTGGGCTGCATCAAAGAAAGGCTAAGGTAACCTATAAAACAACTTTAGATTGTAGTCTGACCTATACAACCAAAGAGGGTTCTCTCATATGTCTAATGACTAGTAATAACTCAAATATTTCATCAATAAATGCATAGAGGTGATATTTTGCAATAGGACAAGTTTATTTTTGTTTTAAAATGGATAGTAGGACAAGCAAGAGAGAAAGTACCATTGGGAAATGGAGTCAAATTCTGAAATTGAGAGAAAGAAATGACTAGGTGACTAAACTTGAGAGGATAAAGGCTAAGTGAGCAACAGTCTTTCAGTTAAAAATCATCGTGTGTGGCGAGAGAAAAACACATGAAGCAACTCAGAGCACCGCTAGGGATGAATTCAGAGTTCACTTAGAAGAAACACAGTCTTCTAAATGGCGCAAATCTAGAGAACTGCGCGATGAATTCTAGATTCGAATCACGTTCTAATTTAGACAAAATACATATATGAATATAAATAACAGAGGAAAGCATGTACACAAAGAGAGAGTACAATACATCAAACCGCTACCGTTAGAATCTTTTCATCAAAGTTTTAGGACGTTTACATTAAGTTTCAATCGAGTTCAAAAGCTACAATTCAATAGTCATTGTCTACATAGTTTTTCCACCAACCCCATTTGCATGAAAATGATCCCCATATATAGAAAATTAATGTCACCCTTGGCTTCTAGGGTCTAACTACTCCCTCCTAGAATCATTGATCTAATTTCTTTGAAAGAGAACAATAACTTCAACGGATTTACTAAAAATAGGAAACATGACTTTGCCAAAGCATAAACGTAACCGAAATATTCTTTACAATCATTGATCATGATAAAAATTTGACCATATGGTTGTGATGAGTCATCATGTGCACTGTTGGACACTCTGTCACCCTTGCACAACAAGTCTGCTACGCAACAGTAACCTACAACAAAAACATAGCAGATGGCGCAACATAAGGGGAAAATAGGGTTCAAATATGGCATCATATCTCTCGAATCAAATTACATTTTTCAAAAATGAGACATTTTTTGTATTTAATCTTGTTATAAAGAAAAACCTCTCTTGGTTTCTTGAAATTCATCTCTAGCTGGTTGGAATACGTGTCACAAAAACATGTCTCGGACAGAAAATCATGAAAACTAAACAATAGGGCTCAAATATTCCTCTGAATATCCAAAAATATAAAACATATTTCAAATATGAGAGAGGTTTTTATTAATTGGTTTTTCCTAGAAAAAAACCTCTCGGGGATTTTCAAAAATCCTCTCCAGTTGGTCAGAAAGTGATCTTGAAGTTGACCACTAAACTAGTAATTTGCACAGCGCACCCTATAGCCTATGCGCAGGAAAATCCTATGCGCGACAACATCCTCTGCGTGACAACATCCCCTATGAGAAAACATCCTCTACACGGCAACATCCTATGCGTGAAATCATCCCCTACGTGACAACATCCTCTGCGCGACAACATCCTCTGCACGACATCCCCTGCACGACAACATCCTCTACGCGACAGCATCCTATGCGCTAAAGCATCCCCTACACGACAACATCCTCTACGCGACAAAATCCTATGTTCGAAAGCATACCCTACGCGACAACATCCTCTATGCGACAGGATCCCCTGCGCAACAACATCCCCTGCGCGACAACATCCCCTGCGCGACAACATCCCCTACGCGACAGCATCCTCTGCGCAACAACATCCTCTGCGTGAAAGTATCTTCTGTGGAACAACATCCTCTGCGCAACAACATCCTCTGTGCACAACAACATCATCTACGAGACATCATCCTTTGCATCCACTGCGCGACAATATCCTATGCGCGACAACATCCCCTGCACGACATCATCCTCTATGCAACAACATCCCCTATGCGACAACATCTTCTACGCGACAGCATCCTCTGAGTGACAACATCCTTTGCACGACATGCAAAACATTTTGCAACGCGCAATTGCAAATGGAAATGAGATAATAAATGATAAAGCTTCCTTTTGAAACCAACCCTTGGAGATGTTAGATGATGCCAGGCATAAAAACAATATTGGTATTAACAGACATGACTTTGCAAACTGCTGACAAACCTCTAACTTTAGCTATGAAAATCATGGTGCTAATAGTTGGCTCCAATGGGGATGCTATCCTCCCTGTGAGGTAGCAAACAACAATAGACCAAGTGCCTTATTCATATGAAACCCAATGACAATCCAAGCCAAAACTACTGCTCCAAACTGAAAACTGAAAACTCATGCTGAAAAAACTGGAAATTGTTGAAATAAATGCTCGTAGTATCGAGCTTATTTGCACTCCTACCTACCCTAATTGCTGAAAAAAATGCCAATCAAGTGAAATCAAAATGCCAATGCAACCATGCAAGCACTTTATCCACTTTTTGCTTTCTTTGCACATGCTTGCTCCAAAGTTTGTTTACTCATAAGCCATTCAAAAATTCATTTATAAATTCAAATCTCAAAAAATTAAAAACATTGGGACTGTTTATCGCTTGCAACAAAATTGCAAATGGATCCTCAAAAACATACATAAAACAACAATCATGTTTCACCCCTTCCACTGCATCCTTGTTTTCATGTAATTCAACTTGTTGATTACCACAAAGAGGATGGAAAATCTGTTGAGACTGTTGGAGATAACAATCTTTGGAATCATAAGACAGTGTTGGCTGAAATGAAACCCCTGGTGGCAAGCAATTCATATCTAACACCGACGTTGATTGACCATCATATTTATTTCCAAGCTGATAGTTGATCACAGGCTGTAAATCTAAACTGAAATACCCTTCCATGTAATCAACATCATGGTCATTAAAGGTATGAGAAGGTTGTTGGTCCTCTTCAATGATAACAATTTGCTCATGTAAAACAGTGTCATTGTGAATGCAGTCAGACTTCACTGCTTCCTCTGTTATCTCATGATTTACTTTTAGCAATTCAAAGGAAGAAAAACATAATGGAAGATAATTTTCATTGGCAAGTACATTGCTTTCTTCATATTCAACATCATGCCTGGGGGATTTCTGATTTGAAACATTATAAACGTTTTGCTTCAGCAATTTGAAAGACACAAAACACAATGGAAAAGTTCTTTCACCTAATTCAAAACTTTCTTCATTTTCTGCATTTTCTTCATTGCTATCATATGCACATTTACCAATTTCTTTAGGTTGTTGAAAATAATCATTTTCAGATTCAGAAAGTTTAACTGTTTGTTCTGAAGATTCAACCTCATCGTCATCATTGTACTCATCATACTTGGGTTCACCAAAAATCTTTGTAATGTCATCAAACAGAAAAATTGAGGCAACAACTTGTTCTTCTGCAATTTCACATTCATGGTTGTATACAAATGCATACATAAAATAGTCAGTTTCTTGCTCATGATGACATGGATCCAAATTTAAATCAGTATCAAAGCAATTAAAGAGAGTAGCTTGTTCTTCAAGCTGATCATCATTCTTTGCAAACACATCCTCATGACATCCTTCAGGAAAACTTATGACATGATCAACCTCCTGCATATTATGCACAGTCTTCGGTTCCTCAGCTTTCAATTTCTCATCCAAAATTTGATTTTGCAGCTCCTTACATGCTTGAATATTGTTTGCAACTTCGTGAGCATTGTTGAACATCTGTTGCAAAGACATAGAATTCCTCTCCATCAGAAGAAAAGATAAGTCTGATTGAAAGTTTGTTACATAATGGAGCATGGCAACAACTTCGGGAGGTTGGACTTATTTAGGAAGTTTATAATAAAGACTAGCAAACCTCCTACTGAAATTTGAGATGGTTTCATCTTTCATTCTTTTCATGGTGTAAAACTCTGAAAGGAGTAGATCCCATGACTTTCTCTCACCCCAAAATCTACAAAAATATTCCCTCAATTCATCCCACGAGCTAATCGACTGAGGCTACAAATGTTTGAACCATGCTTTGGCATCTCCTTGTAAGGACTGAGAAAAGGCCCTCATAGACACATCATCATGTTCAATCTCAAAAAGGTCTATAAAATGCTCAAAGACATGAATATGTTTTTTAGTTGAATGTCCATCAAGCTCTCCATCGAACCCAGGAAGGTACTTATAAAGTTTCATATGAAATTCATGAACGATGGAAGGCAATTTAACAGGACTGTATATTTCTTGAATTTTGGAGGGTGCGGGATTAAGAACAGAAGGTACAATCTCATATTTGGTTTCATTAATCTCACAAGAATGATCATGAACATCATATGGCTTAGAGGAAGGAGCTTGGTGAATATCATTTATACAAGAAGGAGGTATACCTACAATTTTCCATGGAGGATATACAAGGGTAGATCTTTAGGCTTCATTTGATTGCAGTAAGTGAAGAAATATTCTTTTGGAAACTTCAAGAAAGGACAAGAAGATATTGATCAAATATTAAAGTACTTCTTGGACTAAACTTAAGCTCAAGTACCTGATTTTTACATACTTCTCTTTCATATCTTTGTCAACAGGTCTCATTCTCCAGTGGAGTCTTTGAATCACATTTGAAGCTTAATTGGAGTCATCAAGTGAATGGTACAACCACCTTGTGTTTGACCTCTGTTCACCATCAGAATTCAAATCTGATCTTTGTCGTTTTATCCCAGGGAAAATTTCACCTTCGTCCCCGACAACGACGCCCAAATGTTAGCACTTGTAATTTCTTTGGGATTCATCAAAGAAATTCCAAGGTAACCTACAAACCAACTTTAGATTGTATTCTTACCTATACAACCAGAGAGGGCTCTCTCATATGTCTAATGACTGGTAATAACACAAATATTTCATCAATAAATGCACAGAGGTCAGATTTTGCAATAGGACAAGTTTATTTTTGTTTTAAAAGGGATGGTAGGACAAGCAAGAGAGAAAGTACCATTGGGCAATGGAGTCAAATTCTCAAAATGAGAGAAACAAATGACTAGGTGACTAAACTTGAGAGGATAAAGGCTAAGTGAGCAACAATCTTTCAGTTAAAAATCATTGTGTGTGGCGAGAGAAAAACACATGAAGCGACTCAGAGCACCGTTGGGGATGAATTCAGAGTTCACTTAGAAGAAACACAGTCGTCTAAATGGCGCAAATCTAGAGCACTGTGCGGTGAATTCTAGATTAGAATCATGTTCCGGTTTAGAAAAAATACAGATATGAATATAAAGAAAACATAAAATCACGTACACAAAGAGAGAGTACAATACATCAAACTGCTACTGTTAGAATCTTTTCGTCAAAGTTTTGGGACCTTTGCATTAAGTTTCAATTGAGTTTGAAAGCTACAATTCAATAGTCACTGTCTACACAGTTTTTCCAACCAACCCCTTTTACATGAAAATGATCCCCATATATAGAAAACTAATGTCACCCTTGGCTGCTAAGGTCGAACTACTCCCTCCTAGAATCATGGATCTGATTTCTTTGAAAGAGAACAATAACTTCAATGGATTTACTAAAAATAGGAAACCTGACTTTGCCAAAGTATAATCGTAACCGAAATATTCTTTATAATCATTGATCATGATCAAAATTAGACCATATGGTTGTGATGAGTCATCATGTGCACTATTGGACACTATGTCACCCTTGCACAACAAGTCTTCTAAGAAACAATAACCTAAAACAAAAACACAGTAGATGGCGCAACAAACTAGGAAAATAGGGTTCAAAGATGGCATCGTATCTCCCGAATAAAATTACATTTTTTCAAAAATGATAGAGGTTTTTGTAGCTAATCTTGTTATAAAGAAAATAATTCCTCTGAATATCCAAAAATATGAAACGTATCCAAAATTTTCCAAAAATATGAAATGTATTTCAAATCCAAGAGAGGTTTTTATTATTTGTTTTGTCCCCGACAAAAACCTCTCGGGGATTTTTAAAATTCTTCTCCAGTTGGTCAGAAACTGATCTTGAAGTTGACCACTAAACCATTCATTTGCGCAGTGTGCCCTGTAGCCTRTGCGCAGAAAAATCCTATGCACGACAACATCCTCTCYGCGACAACATCCCCTGCACGACAACATCCTATGCGCAAAATCATCCCCTGTGGGACAACATCCTCTGCGCGACAACATCCCYTGTGCGACAACATCCTATGCGTGAAAGCATCCCCTGCACGRCAACATCCTCTGCGCGACAAGATCCCCTGCGCAACAACATCCCCTACGCGACAACATCCTCTACGTGACAACATCCCATACGCGATAGCATCCTCTRCGTGACAACATCCTTTGCACGACAACGTATTCTGCGCGAAAGCATCCCCTGCATGACAACATCATCTGCGCGACAACATCATCTACGCGACAACATCCCCTGCGCGACAACATCCCCTACGCGACAACATCCTCTACACAACAGCATCCCTTGCGTGACAACATCATATGCACGAAAGCATCCCCTGCGCAACAACATCCTCTGCGCGATAACATCCTATGCACGAAAGCATCCCCTGCGTGACAACAACCTCTGCGCGATAGGATCCCCTGCACAACAACATCCCATGCACGACAACATCCTCTATGCGACAACATCCTCTACGCAACAACATCCACTATGTGACAACATCCTTTGCACGAGAGAATCCTATGCGTGAGAGCATCCTCTGCGCGACAACATCCTCTACTCAAAATCATCTTCTGCCCGACAACATCCTCTGCATGAGCATCCTCTGTGCGCGACAACATCCTTTGCATCCCCTGTGAGACAACATCCTTTGCATCCCATGCGTGACAACATCCTATGTGCGATAGCATCCCCTACGTGACAACATCCTCTATGCGACAACATCTCCTGTGTGACAACATCTTACGTGCGACAACATCCTCTGTGCGACAACATCCTTTGCGTGACGCACATCAAATTTTGCAGCGCACGATGAATTTTTCAGCAGGCAGTTGCAAATGGAAATGGGAATAATAAATGATAAAGCTTCCTTTTGAAACCGACCCTTGGAGATGTTAGATGATGCCAGGCATAAAAACAATATTGGTTTTAACAGGCATGACTTTGCGAAGTGCTAACAAACCTCTAACTTTAGCTATGAAAATCATGGTGCTAACACTACCTATTCTCTATATTATTCTTTCTCCTAGCTGCGAGACTTCATATCTAATTAATTTTGATTTTGATAATTAATTTTTTTGTCACACGCTCCCATCATTGTCATTTTCATTTTTAATAGTCAGACAAGAAATTCCTTCCAAGTACACCACAAGACCAAAAGTGCCTTATAATTATGCAACAAGGGGGAATGTATGTTCAAACTTGCCCCAAAATCATCACTAGAAAAAAATTGCATTGATCTATCATGCAATGGACCAACTCAAGAATCACCCACAAATGGTTGTTCTCCCTCTCGTGATGGTCTTTCTCGTGATGATATATAGAATGATGCATCTGAAAATAAATTCATAAAGTACAATGAATTTTATCGATTTCAAAACTTATGAAAACAAGACAAATATGCAAGTATGCACATAATTTAACATGTGCATTTAAACATATATACCTTGGTCTCCAACCTCACTAGATCTAGATGAATTTGATAGTCTTCTAGATTGACTAGATCTCCTTGTTTGACTAAACTCCATTGTGTGACTAGTTGTACCTGACTAGGGTTCCTTGTTGAACTAGGGGTCTGTAACGAGATAGGGGTCCATGTCGGACTAAGGGTCTCTATGCAGCTAGGGGTCCCTCTATTTATTTCATTGGACAAACTAAAGCGTTTACGAGGAATAATTAAAGATTCACATCGCAACGACTCCTCCTGATCCATATATATTATATATGTACCAAACTACAAATATATGACAAACAACTATTGTATGTGTCACAAGAAAATTATGTTAATCAATTGACAATATTTTAATTTACATCATGCAAAAAATTGTGTTTCTTCCACATCCTAAGATATAATGAAATCTAAAAAAGAGAAGGTAAAAACCTATAGCATTATGGGATCATCTTGACAAAATTATCATGTTTCTAGGTTAACAAGAGATTTTTTATGTCTCTAGGGATTTCTTGGAGTTTCCAATACTTGGAGAGTTTGACAGAAAGTTGAAAAAATCAACCAAGACTCGACCAATTTGGTTAAGAAACCATTCTATGCCACTAGTTGATGGTCTCTATATGAATGAAGAGGGTGGTGTCAACCATGCATACAATTTAACATTCAATTCTAACATTCTTATGTATTGAAAAACATCAAAAGACTACAATTTATTTAAATTCCATTACAGTACAAAATTTAAGTGCATGCATATCCATTGAGTTGTGGTCTAGAGGTTGAGAAGGAATGTTTCCATATTAATGACCCATGTTCAAACCTCGATGGGCATAGGGACTTAAAAATTAAGTTGTTGACCAAGTTTAATGATGTTCCATCATCTCGATAGTGGGGAGTCTAAAAAGGCATCACAATTTGACCACGATAAAAGTAGCATTGCCATGACAAAGGTAGTTAATGTGTCTTATGCCACAAAAACATAGATATAGGATAATGTTGAGCAATGAAAAAGGCATGTTGGAGTGAGGATCTTCACAAAAACACATTTCCTCCCAAGTGACTAAAGAAGATGCTTGGATTGTACAAACCAAAACAATCAAAACAATGCCACTCTTGGTCTGGTCGCTATTCATATTGAAATTCTAAAGGGTCAATCCCAGTTTTCTTAGTATATTAAGACATGTATAGAGCCTAAAACATTAAAGAGTTGTATAAGAAAGTGTAGGCTGCCATTTGAGCAGACCCATCAATCAAACACACTGAGAAACATGTGTCTAAAGTGCAGAAGCATTACTTGACAATGAAACTAACCTATGAAGAGATTAAAGGAAAAAATAATTGCTTGGTTGAATGCTTTGAATGCTACTGTTGATGAAGAGAATTATGAGTAAATTATTAAAGTTATTGGATCAACTATTTGTTATAAGGATGAGTAAGAAAAGGACCAAATCATTGGCACATTATTAAACTCATCCATTGGTAGTAGTAATGCGAAGGAATGGTCACATTCTAGGCTATCTATTTAAATGCAGTATGTCAACATTAAGTACAGTTGAACCTAATTTGTTTTCAAACTTTTTTGCATCTCTTGCTAGTAATGATAGGAACTCTGACCTAATATGGACCTTAATATTCATTATATCCAAATAATTATGAGGTTAACTATAAGGGAGTGGCCTCGACCATAAGCTCATGGAAGTTTTCACTAGGAGTTCCATTCTCATAGATGTCATGAGTAGTTAAGGAGAAATTAAAAGGACAACACAACATACCAAGGCTCTATTTTTTCATGGATTAACTTGTAAAATTGTTACAACGTAGCAATTCAAGTAGAGAACCATTCACTAGATGGCATCTTTGGTTTAAACAAATCACAGTTTGATGTATTAGGAGTTTGGGATTCTATTTCAAGTGGGGTTGGTGATCTGGTTTTGAAAACAAGTCAACCAGTTCTGAAATCATATCTGATTGAAAATGGGCAAGCCAATGATTAAAAAAAAAGGTCCCTCATCTATAGTGAAGAAGAGGTGTTAAACATCTTTTAGTCAGAGCACAAGTGTTTTAATACCTAACGAAAACAAATGTGAAAGATATAGCTATGTGTTGTGCAAAAATGCACAGGTATTGATCTCTGCATATGCAAATGTAACGGTTATATGGTTTATTTGTGCATGTCCTACTTGAAATAAATTCAAGTCAACAATATTCTTAAAGTTAAACATATGCATAAAAGTATTTTGTTCCCTTTACATACTCATTTTTTATAAAAAAACATTGTTACTTAAAATAAATTCAACTCAACGATATTTTTTAAGTTGAATATACGCATAAAAGCACATCGTTCTCTTTGTATACTTATTTTTTATAATAAACAATGTTACTTAAAATAAATTCAACTAAGTATAGAGAGCAAGTTGTGCAATCTTAGAATATGAAATTGCCATAAATAACTCGGTTATGATGAAAAGTACATCATTGTTTACAACCCGCGGTATGGAACTATTGAAACTATGGAGTTGTGAAGTGCGACAGTCCGACATGATGGGTTCTATGGATTATCCGCACAAGGGTTTGAATTAGACTAAGTGTTGGTTGTGCAGGGGATATGCATGTGCCAACATGTCGAACATATATATGTGCGGACGACATGTCTGTGATGAAGATATATTTGTGTGGGAGATATATATGTTTAACAATATTTTTTAAGTTAAGCATATGCATAGAAGCATTTTGTTTACTTTATATACTTATTATTTAATATATGTATATATGTAACTGCATTTTGGGACGATGAATTATTGGATTATGTGCACAAGGCTTCAAATTAGATTAGGTGTTGGGTCTACTGGAGATATGCTTGTACGCATGTACAGAACATATATCTGTGTGAACGATATCTCCATGTTGAAGAAATATATGTGCACAATATATATATGTTTAACAATATTTTTTAAGTTAAGCATATGCATAGAAGCATTTTCTTCACTCTATATACTTATTATTTAATATATGTATATACGTAAGTGCATTGAGATATATAAAAAACTAACACTGTGATGTTAATGTTTGTTGGCTATCAACTTTTCCAGATTGTTGGGAAGACATTCTATCTCAGCATCAACGTTGTCTTACATTTTCATTTGGTAATGTCAAGTTTCACTATTTATCTATTGTGTGAAGAACTCTACCCATTTTGTTTCTCGCAATTCTAATGTGTAGATACTTTGCATTGGTTCTTGCCTATTGTAACTTCCAAACACTTTAGAGTGCTTCCCACGTATGCTAACCTCCCCATTGAACACTTATTTACATTGCTTCCGGCATATGTCAACGTCCGCATTGAACACTTCACTTATTTACTAAGTTTTATTCCACATTGAACAATTTACCTTTTTCTTTATCTTTTACAAAGTTCTATGCAAAGTGTTTTCACTACAAATAATTTACAATTCTTCTGACATATGCTAAGTTCCTGATTGAACATATCACTTATTTACTAATGCAAAGTTTGTAGATATGGTCATAACAATATGCTCTGCACAATTGATGGAGTCCTAGAATACAAACTTGTCACAAATCAACCTCTTATCATGCAAATTACATCATTGGTCAGTATTTGTGCTATGGAACTATTGGAAGTGTGGAGTTGAAAAGTGTGGTAGTGCAAGACGATGAGTGATATGAATTACCCGCACAAGGGTCAAATTAGACTAATTGTTGCATGTGTGAACGTGCAAAAGATACATTTGTGTGCACGATATGTCTATGCCGAAGATATATCTGTAAAGGATATATATATATATATATATATGTTTAACAATTTTTTTTAAGTTAAGCATATGCATTGAAGCATTTTGTTCATTTTATATACTTATTTTTTAATATGTGTATATAGCTAAGTGCATTGAGATATCTAAATAGTTAAAAGACTTTGATGTTAATGTTTTCTAGCTATTCATGTTTATAGGTTGTTGGCATGACATTCAATCTCAACACCATTTTATCTTACCTTTCCATTTGGTTATATTAAGTTTCACTATTTGTTTATTGTCCTGAGAACTCTACCCACTCTGCTTCCCACAATTCTAACACACGAATACTTTGCATTGGTTCTCACCCATCCTAACCTCCAAAACACTTTACGATGTTTCCCAAATATGCAAATCTCATTGTTGAACACTTCACTTATTTACATTGGTTCCTGCATATGCTAACCTCCACATTGAACACTTCACTTACTTACTAAGTTTTATTCCACATTGAACAATTTACCTTTTTTCTTATTTTTTACAAAGTTTTATGCAAAATGTTTTCACTGCAAAGAATTTACATTGCTTCCCATTGATGCTAGCTTCTTGATTGAACATTTAACTCATTTACTAATGCAGAGTGCGGAGATATGGTCATAGAAAAACGCTCAGCACGATTGGGGGAATGTTACAAAATAAAATTGGCATAAATGAGTCAACTATCATGCAAATTACATTGTTGATCAGAATATGTGCGATGGAACTAATGGAAGTGTGGAGTTGCAAAGTGTAGCAGTGCGTCAGGTTGGCTGATATGAATTATCCACACAAGGGTTCAAATTAGACCAAGTGTTAGTTGTCCCAGAGATATGTATGTGCAGACGTGCAGAAGATATGTATGTGTGGACGATATGTATGCGTTGAACATATATCTGGGTGGAAGATATATATGTTTAACAATATTTTTTAAGTCAAGCATATGCATAACATCATTTTGTTCACTTTATGTGCTTATTTTTTAATATATGTACATACGTAAATGCATTTACATATCTAAAAAGTTAAGACTTTAGTCTTAATGTTTGTTCATTATCCATAATTGTATAAAATTCTTCCATCAATACACTATACTTCCAAAATTTCTTTGTCAAAATCCTTTTTACTTACCCACTTTTCACATTGTGCAGAGTCTGCACATGTATATCCACGGTACAACCAGTACCTTACTACTTTTACTTTCAACCCTTGTGAGAACAATTCATTATTGATGCTGGCGGAGTTGCCACTTCCGCAATTTCACATTTCCAATGGTTTCGCACTAGCTATTCTAACAAGTCAGGTAATTTGCACGATAACCAAGTTATTTGTGACACCTTGATTTATTCTAATTTGCAAAAGAAACGAAAGTTACTTACCACTTGTGAGAAGTAAATATGGCATTTTTCTATGGCTTGCTTAATTGTTTCTACTTGTGTGTCGCCGTATTCTATAAGCAACTTACGTGTGGAAATGAAATTTTAGTAAATGCACCAGATACCATTTGTCTTAAAGCAATTGCACCTCGATATCTCTGCTACTATTGTATATCCTGTTGAAATATTGTAACTGCAAAGATTATTCTATTTATTATTGATGCATTATTCATTAGATCAATCCCCTTTTGTGGATTGATCATGTCAGGGATTGTAAATGACCAAATCCCCTTTTGCAGATTGATCAAACTCTAATTGTAATATGCAAAATAAGAATTCATCCTCCAGAATAAATTAAAGTGGTTCTAACCACCCAGGAAGAGAAGTCGACCCTGCCAATGAAAAGACACTTTCTTTCAACACCTGCCAGATTGTATAAATAAAGGAGGTCAATGCCTCATTTGCTCACTCACTCATTCGATCATCCATAGTGCAAGTTTGGACCTGCAGTTGGAGAAGAAGGAAGAGAGAGAGATGCATTACTTGGGAGAGGACTTTCTATATTGTTTGGTTTATTCTCTTGGCATTGTATTGGCTATCTATATTAAGGAATTTTTTGTTGGGTTTTCTCCCACATGAGGGTTTCCCAGGATAAATGTTGTGTATCTTGTGATTGTGTTTTTCTCAATGATCCTATCTATGTTATAGTTATATAGTAAATTGAAAATAAACCTAATAATAGCTTAAACTCTAACATGGTATCAGAGCTAAACTGAAGAGAGCATCTTTCACAAGAAAAAGAAAAACATCACTGCTGTCGTACAAGAAAATTAGGGCTTTTCATTGAAGAGAAATTTCAGCCTAAAATTCATCTAGAAAAGTGAGCCCTAGCCCAAGGAACTCTTTGGCACCTTCAGTGCACCTTTTCAGTGGATAAAACTCCCAAAAAGTGAAACCCTAGTTTTCACCAGTACAAGAAAACCAGAAGCACCAGAAAACCAGAAGTACCAGAAATCCAGAAGCACCAGAAAACCAGAAGTACCAGAAATCCAGAAGCACTAGTCCATAAATCCGTTGATCAAGTTTGAGGGGGTAAAATTTGGATTTCCAAGAATCTGACTACACCAACTTACTCGCCTCAGCTCAGCACATCTAGCCCTTGGATCAAAATTTCAAAATTTGAAGTTTGAAATTTTAGGGGTTTCCTCATAAAACCCTAAGTTGCAGTTGCAGTTGCAGTTTTAGAATCAGTTGCAGTATCAATTGCAGATGCAGTATTAGTTGAAGTATCAACTGTAGTACCAATTGCAGTAAGCCTTGAAGTTCTTAAGAGTTGGTAATTATTACCGCTACTACCAAATTGTGCCACTTCTTGCAAATGCTATCGGAGGTTGAAGAAAGAACTTGTCATCTTGAGTGAAGGAGACTTGGAAGAAAAGCAACACACTCATTCTTGAGGACAAGACTCCAGGTTCCAGGTTTGATTAATTAAGTTGATAGGATTCAAAGTTGCACATGATAGAGTTGATAACTACCCCATTACAAGTAAACACTATAGTTGAGGTAGCAGTCTTTAAAGAGTATTATACTTGGTAGCATGTGGGCATATTGAGATAAATGCTTACTGTAATAGATAAAACCAACATCTCCTCTAGGAGAAACTTCTTGTGTTGATTCCAGGTTACCATGGAGGAATGTTTGATCATGACACTAGAAGAGTGTTGACCTCATTTCGTATTATATTTCTTACTTTTGATCTTTGCTTCAGACAGGTCACAAGTGATATCCCTAAAGGAGCTACTATGATGATTATTCATGTTTTTGTTTTATCTACTATTATCAAAAGAGTATTATTCATGCTTGTTGTTTTGTTGACCTTGTTTCGGGTCACAAGTGATAACCTTGAGGAATCTATAGTGAAGGTTGCAGAAGGCAACATATTAGATGAGACATGAAGCAGACTATGTACATGACCATATACACTCATGTACCAAAGAAGATGAAGAATAAGCTATCTTTTGAGATTCAGAGTATCTCATATGAAGATTGATTGAGAGGAGCAGAAGGCTCCAAAGATGAATAAACGTTAGAATGGGAAGAAGATCTCGTTTGACGCCTGACTCTATTTTCCATATTTAGACTTGGTATTCAACACCAAGTATACCATGTAAGAGATGATGAAGTCCTTGTAGACTCAGAAGAAATCAAGAGTAAACCTGATCTCAGAAAGGATCAGATGAAGAGACAACTTCCAGGACTGGGAGATAGATGCCTTGAGAAGACTAGATCGTAGATTCAGAAACTTCTAGGAGATATGAAATCTCCCAGGAAGATTCCCTTGTTTCAGTAACAGAGAAGGAAGCCGGTCAGAAAGACTAGGATATGGATTCCTCCGTGAGACTAGAAGAGAAGTCAGTATTGATTTCCAAGATTGATCTATACAAATCAAGCATGTTGCAGATGTATAAATCTTGATGTGTGTCTAGAGGATTCTCCCAGCAAGAGGGAGAAGAATATGATGAGACACTTACTCCAGTAATTGAAGAAATAGTTCTGATATTTATGAAGACAACTAGAACAACCATGATTCATATATAGTATGAGATGCAGGGGCAACAATCCCCATATTTAAAATTAAGTGGCAGTTGGGTCATGAAAGATAGATTTACCTCCATGAAAGAAGAAGAGCTACCTTCAATATCAGTTATTGAGCCACTCTCAGTTTCAGATGAAGTTATTGTCACGATAGAATAAGAGGAGTTACTCACAGATTTTAGCAGCCACAATAAGAATGAAACAATCATTCTCAGCTTCAGAGAAATTGCAGGTGCAGAGTACCATTTCCAAAAGGAACAGTTGCAGAAAGAGGAGAGGACATACTCTTAGGCAGTGAGACAGATAGTGCTTTGCAAAGAGCACATAGTGCTAGCACATGATTGTGTGGATTGAAGTTGCAACTGAGCAAGTGTACCATATTGGTACAATGTAATGAGAAAATTTGATTTGAATATTGAAGATAGAAAGACGCATGTCTGTCGGTTGAAGGAAGCTCTGTACAGATTGAAGCAAGCTCCTATATCTTGGTATGGAAGGATTGACAGTTTCTTGACGTGCTTCGGCCTTACCAAGAGTAAAGTTGATTCTAACCTTTATCTCAAGGTTATGAAAGATGAGCTAGTGATATTACTACTATATGTAGATGGTGTATTCTTGACAAGATGAAGAAAGTATCATCATAGATTGCAGAAGAAGCTCGCCACAGAGTTTGACGGAAGACCTAAATGCATTATCTCTTAAGTCTTGAAGTTTGGCAGAGCACATAGAAGATCTTCCTTAACCAAGGGAAGTATGAAGTTAAAATGAAGAGGTTTGAAATGTTGAATTGTAAATCCATGTACACACCCATGGAAACGAAGTTGAAGCTCCTAGTAGATACCTCTTCAGAATTGGTTGATGCTACTCCGTATAGACAGATAATTGGTTCAGTGATGTATCTGACAAATACCAGGCTAGATATATGTTTTGCCTTGAGTCACTATCTGGTAGAACCCAGACGTGTTCACATTGTTGTTGCAAAACACATGATGAGATACCTTAAGGGTATGTTGGATTTTGGTCTCTATTATACTAGAGATCATGACTTCAGACTGAGTGGTTACACTAATTCAGATTGAGCTAGAAGTGCTTCTGACAAAAATAACACTTCAGGATATTGTTTCAGTCTGGGGTCAGCCATGACTTCATGGCATAGTAGGGAGCAATTTAGAATTTCTTCGAGCACAGCAGAAGTGGAATACATTGTTGCATGTTTCACTAGTTGCGAAGTTATATGGCTTCAGATGTTGTTGACATATCCATTTGATCTATATATGGAAGCCATTGTGATCCTATGTGATAACCAGATTTGTATGGAGACGATGTGTTATATGATGAGTCAAAGAACATATATATTCGATATCACTTCATACGTGATATGTTGCAGAGAGGATCCATAAAGCTCCAATATGTTAGCATGGATGAACAGGTTGTTGATGTGTTAACCAAGCCTCTATCTCGTGTAAAGTTTGAGCACTTTCGTGATAAACTTGGTGTAGTCCGAAAGGACCTCCCTCGAAAGGGGGAGTAATGATGATGTGCCATCCTTGTGTTTTGATGCCAGCTTCATGTTGATGATGTGTTGCCAGCCTCGTGTTGTGATGATGTGCTAGCCTCATGCTGTGATGTGTTGCCAAACTCATGCTGTGATGATGTGTTACCAGCCTCGTGTTGTGATGATGTGTTGTCAATATCATACTGTGATGTCAGCTTCATGCTGATGATATTGTGTATCCAGCTTCGTACTGTGATGCCAACTTCGTTTTGATGATATTGTGTAGCCAGATTTGTGATGAAGACTCTCGGCATAATGTTGATGTTGATGTTGCTCCAACCTTCGTGTTGTGATAGTGTTGTTGTTGATGTTGTATCGAACTTGTGTTGTTATTGATGATGATGATGTATTCGTGTTATATTAATCCATATTGATGCAGATGATGATGATGACACTTCAACTTCTTATTGAAGATGATGATGATGATGCCACTTCAACTTCTTGCTGAAGATGATGATGATGATGTTATTTCAGCTTTAATGCCGAAATAATGATGTTACTTTAGCCTCATGCTAAAGATGTTGATGATATTACTTTAGCCTCATGCTAAAGAAGATGATGATGTTACTTTAGCCTCACGCTAAAGATGATGATGATGTTACTTTAGCCTCACACTGATGAGGATGATGATGCTACTCCAACTCCATGTTGTGAACGATGATGATGAGAAAAACTTCCGATGATTTATAGATATGTCATTCAATGTTCCAGATGATGTTTCCTTCTCTCTCTCGCCTGATGTTGTTGTAGAATACCCTTCTTGTTAAGGGGGAGTGTTGAAATATTGTAACTGCAAAGAGTATTCTACTTATTATTGATGTAGTATTCATTAGATCAATCCCCTTTTGTGAATTGATCATGTCGGGCATTGTAAATGACCAAATACCCTTTTGCGGATTGGTCAAACCCTAATATGCAAAATGAGAAGTCGACCCCAGAATAAATTAAAGTGGTTCTAACAACCCAAGAAGAGAAGTTGGCCCTGCCAGTGAAAAGACACTTCCTTTCAGCACCTGCCAGATTGTATAAAGGAGGTCAACGCCTCATTTGTTCACTCACTCATTAGATCATCCAAAGCGCAAGTTTCGAGTTGTAGTTGGAGAAGAAGGAAGAGAGAGAGGCACATTACTTGGGAGAGGACTTTCTGTAGTGTTTTGTTTATTCTCTTGGCATTGTATTGGCTATCTATATTAAGGAAGCTTTTGCTGGGTTTTCTCCCCCGTGAGGGTTTCCCAGGATAAATGTTGTGTATCTTGTGAATTTGTTTTTCTCAATGATCCTATATATGCTATGGTTATCTAGTAAATTAAAAAGAAACCTAATAATAAATTAAAATCTAACATATCCACACTCAACACAACCGTAACTTATGCACTAAGTTTTACTCCACATTGAAGACTTTACTTTTTTCTCTTATTTTTACAATGTTTTATGATCAATGTTCTTAGTTGTTCTTACTTTATTCTTATCATTGTCTTCTTTGCATAAACAAGAATGATATTCTTCTTTATTATATGAATTATGATTTTGCAAAGATTATTCATTGTTTATGCACTGTGCGAATTTTTTTATCTAACATTTGCAGAACTGTTGCGATTAGAAGAAGGAACATTTTGTGCTAGTGGGACATGGACTGGTTCTTTCCATGCAACAACCCCGATGCTTTTCTTGCATAAAATTATTCTACCAATGCACTATTCTTTGAAAATTTATTAGTGAGAAGCATTTTTACTTACCTACTTTTCACATTGCGCGAACTCTTTTTCCATTGTGATGTCCCCAGACGCTGCACACCTATATCTTCCACATGTTTGCACTCTACACATGTATATCGACCGCACAGTCATGACTTCACTACTTCTATTTTCAACCCTTGTGTGCACAATTCATGACTGATATTGGTGTAATATCCACTTCCTCAATTTGGAATTTCCAATAGTTATGCACTAGCATTCTAACAAGCTACGTAATTTGCATGGTAACCGAGTCATTTATGACACCTTTATTTGCCACCAAATGCAAAAAAGTGAAAGTTATTTACCACTTGTGCGAAGTAAATGTTATGCTTTTCTATGAACTATTTTGTGGTCTCTATTTATGGCTCCCTGTATTCTGCAAGTAACTTACGTGTGGAAACTAAATTTTTGTAAAACCACCACAACCATGCCTATCACAATTCTCGTTGTCTGTAAATGCAATAGTTTTACATCATAAATTCTGACCTGTAAATGCAATAGTTTTACATCATAAATTCTGACAAGCCAGGTAATTTTCACTATAACCGGAGCATTTATGACAACATGATTTGCTTTGATTTACCAAGAAATAACAATAATTAGGTAATAAGACTCATGCAAAGTAAATGTCCCGCTTTTCTATGACCTAGATAATGGTTCCTATTATTGATTACGTGTGTTTCAAACATATTTCATATGTGTGGAAATGTCTTTCTGGTGAATACGCGCCATGCAGTTCACTTTAAAGGAATTGAACCTCACTAATATACTATTCACAAGGTTCACCTATACCAAAGTTCATTAATAAACCAAGACTATGGAAAATAGAGGAAGGGAAGAGCCCTTTTGCAGTGATATTGTCAATTCACTAGAAAAGGAAGATAAGAATTTCCATCGGTTTGCCTCTTACCAGTGGTTCTTGAACAAGTCACCAGAAGAAAAGAAAAATGACATACCCTGGACCATAGGCCTGGTCAATGTTGGTTGTGTTCCTAAAGTCTTCAACTTTAAAGAACTCGTAACCTGGTGTGATCGAAGGTTCGACTCGAGGACAAGGATGATTAAAGTAACAATGAAAACAAAAAAATCCAGTGGTCCTTACTCGCAAAATGTTCAATAAAATGCTGTGTCTTCCCTCTGCAAATAAAACTCTTCAACTTGTTGATGCAGATGCCTTCCTGGATTTTCAGGTAGGCGGATCCAATGTATTGACAGACTTTTTGCTACCTTTTGCAAACATTTCGACCAACCTTTCAACAATCACTATAACCTTGCTACAAAAACCATACCAGGTCTTTTCATGGATGTTCGCCTGTGTCACTAGCCGCGAGTCGAATTCACACATACCCAAGTCATATCTATATGCAATGTAATTTTTGTTTCACATGGATGCCATGTTTGGTTTGACAGAGGTCATATCAAATGAACTTTTTTTTCAGTTAAGAAACTACTTTAGCACTCAAAGATTTTTCATGGTTGCATATTTGGTATTCACAATTGTCTTTTGCAATTGTCTTTGATAGTCTCCCTATCAAGGAAACTATTAATATACACAACCATCCAATTCATTTTGGGCACCCGGTGCTATGCAAACATAAAACACCATTCAATTTTTTCATTGTTCAAGATAAGTTTGTTAGAGAGTTCAAACACATCTTGGTTGGCGCAGAGCCCAAGAGAATAACCCAAGAAGTTGGATATTTTCTTAAGGGAAAGGGAATTTGCATTCAAGAGAAAAACCATACTTACATCCACTTGTATGGTTGTCAAGAAAACCCACTTTTACTTCCCATATTTGTTTTCGATAGATATTTTGTTGTGGAATTCTACCGCCAGTATAAAGCTTGGTGTATTATATTTGACATAAAGAGAAAAAAGCAATTCATTACATTGCCTCTTCGAGTTGGGGACACAATGGTTAGGAATCTAGCGCATCTGAAACAATTCTTAGAGATACTTAATGTTTAATCTAAAATAAGCACAACCCCTAGGGGGTTTTGATCTTGAGGGTCTGTTCTCACGACATTTAACATTGATAAGGTAAAACAACCTTTTTACAAGATTTGATGAAGAAACCGCTGAGAATTTGTAGAAAAAGGACAAGAATGCATGCAATAATGGCTTAATGACAAAAATAAGTTCAAATACCAAAAGCCATGACAAATCAAGACAAAGGGGAAAAAGCAATGTTAATGTCAATTCTTCTTCCAATTGTTAGCCACCTAAGAGCTCCTCCTTTGAGCAAAGAACAAAACAACATAAGGTAAACATTGAAGAGAGTAATGATAGGTTTGTTGGAGATGTTGATGGAGAGAAACCAGCTCATGCAAATATTGAACGAGCATATATAGTGTTGCAGCAAAAAAGGAAATGAAACCTAAATAGAGATAATTTGCAAGATACAGGAAGTCCAAGAAATCTTGAAGATATGGAAATCAAGAGCACAAAGCTATTGGACTGGGTAGCTCAAAGAATTGTTGAAAGCCAAGAAATTACATACGACCTCACAACAAAAGAACCCATGTTCTTTGACAACCAATCCTTAATTATGCACAATACTCAATACAAGAGGCATGAAAAGAAGTTGCAGATAGAGAGGGTCAATGTCAAACACAAAAAGGTGGTTCATAAATTAAGGTCAATGGTCGATGTATCAGGAGTTGCACCATTTGAACTCATGCAACTACATCGCTCCATATGCAATGCTCTTGCAAATTCAATTTCAGAACAAGAGTTGCAAACCATTAAATTGAAGAAAAGAATAAGTGAACTTGAGGAGGCACTTAGTCCCAAACCATTGTTTGCAAAACCATTGGCCATACTTTCAACATGACAGACTCCTCCAAGTACTCTAGGAACCTCAAGGCCAATCAGGAAATCCCTTCAATTGTTGAATGGATTCAGACTCTATGTTGTTGATAACATTAACAAAAGACTCGATATAATCAGACAACTGTGGGAAGTCAACACCAGTCTACATGATCTTTCACAAAGGATTTCAATTTTTCCTAGAGATTTGCATCATGATGAAGCCTACTGCAAACATCAGCTAAACACTTTCATTGCACGGGTGACTAGTATGGTGACGATCGAAGAAATCAACAAAGACTGCCCAATAATAGTAGAATAAAGAAAATAAATGAGAGTTGGGAACAACGAGTAAAAACGATGCAAAATGCAATTGTTGCTTGCGAAAAAATCGATGAAAGAATAGGCGATGCTATTTTAAAATCATTTGATGTCGTTAAAGAAATGCAGGGTCCACATCTTTTTAGAAATTCAACGATGATCACTAAAGAGGAGCTTGATATTCACTTGGCGGCAATGAAGACTTCATTATCTAATGAATTCGACAACCTCATGGAGTTTCCCGAAGAATAACCGAAACAACGACTTGTTACATTTTTCAATGACAATGAAGAGCACTTGTCAACCATCGAACAACAACAAGTAGAACACAAATAAATAGAGGACCACATTTTCGCACTTCAAGTTAAGTAATAAATCACCATCCCACCAATCAAGAACCATATTGATAACTCGGTCAAGAACGCCTTGCAATAGATTATTAACCCAGAATAGCCACCACATACAATTTCTTCAACAGAAGCCGAAAGAAAAAAATATTATGAAGGTAGGTACACAACAACAAAGAACAAACCAGACTATCATAATATTTGCTTCTTGGTAGGTAGTCTATTGTTTGCATATGCTTCTGTTATCCTTTTCTTTTGCTGACTTGGCAATTGATCACAATAGTTTGTTTTATGTGCTCTGCAGACTTAACACTGCTTTCTAACTATCTTTTTCTCTTTCTTCCAGGTCTTTCTTCTATTTAATGGTCCACGGGAGCCCCAATCCCAGTCCATTTGGACAAATACATTTACTTTTTATAGACATTATTTAATATACAATTGTATATTTTTGAACTTGCTAAAGAACTCTTTATAATAGATGGCTAGTGATTTTCCAAGCTTCGAGTTTTAAACTAATTTTTCAAGTCTATTTTCACTCTTTACAATTTTTCAATGAAACATCATGTTAAGTTATGTGCATATGTGCTACTTTAGTTCCATTATGGGAAATGCTATTTTGAATTTTAGACTTTTTTCACAAGCATTATCTAAAAGACAACTGCATATTTTTTTGCACTTGCCAAAGAACTGTTTTGGCATAGATGGCCACTGGTTTTCAACCCTTTGAGTTTTAAACTGAATATCAATTATGTGTTCACTGTGTTTCAATTTTCAATGAAATATCATGTTAAGTTATTTGCATATGTGGATATTTACGTTCATTTTGCAAAATGCTACTTTGACCTTTATGATATCATTTGTAAATTTTATAGCATACTGTGAATATTGAATAGAATACAACCTTGTCCTTTCTCATATCTTCCTTTATTTGTGAATATTTACTTAATAAACCAACTATATTTTCAAGTTTTGTTTCAATTGTCTATCGTGACAATTTATGTTGCTCCATTTAAATCACATAAAAATTGCAAAAGCATTTGCCCTACTCCATTGAACATTGTCCACTTGACCAACACTTTTCTGCACAATGTTGTTTTCCATTAGTGTTATTTACAAAACCAATTTTCCTATTAAGATGGAACATCAACAATTCCTATGCTTTTACACTGTATTTGATCTCTTCAATTCTCTGTACATTGTCTTTTCTGAGCTTTGGTTGAAAAAACAATTTTCCTATTAAGCTGAAATTTTGACAATACTGCTACTTTTGGACTTTGTTTCATGTCATCCATCATATGCACATTGTATTTTGTGAACTTCAGAGAAAAAAAAAAAAACTTACCAATAACAATTTATTGATCTGTTGCTGACAATTTCAAGGGTCTGCATAAGCAACATATATCGTACAAGGAACTCGATCACATATGCTTTCTGCATTTCCTAAGCCAAGCAGAGTTTGTATTGTCTTGTGCACATCCTAGCTTCTGTGCACTCCACATTGCTTCTGGCACATCCTGGGCTTGGAACAGTCTACATTGCCTCTTCACATCTTCATCTTCGCAATCTCTTTAAATTTTTTTATGCTAGATGTTTTTACATAGTTGTATGCTAAATGTCATGTCTTGTGCAAAAAACTACAGGGCCTTTGCTTCTCGCACACCTGCACATCCGATCCTCTGCATGCTTTACATAACTTTGAGCGAATGCTGCCATCGACACACTTTACATTGCTTCCATCACATCCTAGCCTCCACATACTGCTTTCTACTAAGTTTTATGTTGTGTGTTTATGTTTGTTTTTTTTACATAGTCCGATGCTAAATATGATATTTTGTGCGGAGAACTTTACCTCCTTTGCTTTTAACCTACATGCCATCCTCCACACACTTTACATTGCTTTGAGTGAATGCTGGCATCGACACAATTTACTTTGCTTCCAGCACATCCTGGCCTCTACATGCTACTTTTTACTAAGTTTTATGCTGCACGTTTCTGTTTTTTTCTTTTTTTTTCTTTTTACATAGTCCAATGCTAAATATGATATCTTGTGCGGAGAACTTTAGGTCCTTTGCTTCTCGCACATGCTAGCCTCCACACACTTTTCACTGAATTTTATGTGCGAAGCTTCCACAATTTCATCACTCTCCTTTATATCCACACACATTTACTTTTGCACAATAGAAAGACTCAAACCGAAGATTTAGTTATTCTATTATTTCTCTTTGAACCTCTTGTTATACTTGTTCCCAGATTAAACTCGACAACCTATATTTCATACTTGTTCCAACTGTTGTAATTGTCGCTCCCTACTTCCAAACACTTTACATTGCTTCTCGCATTTTCTAACCTCACCACTGAACACTTCACTTATTTATATTGTTTCTTGCATATGCTAAACCCCCATTCAACATTTCACTTACTTAGTTACGAAGTTTTGATCCACATTGAACATTTACTATTTAATTACTAAGTTTTACTTGACATTAAAAATTTAGTAAGATTTACTTTACATTGAACAATTTACCATCTTGCATATTTTTACAAACTTTTATCCTAAATGTTTTTGGTACAAACACTTTACATCGCTTCCTGCACATGCTAACCTTCCCATTGAACATTACACTTTTCATTGACTTTTATGTGCAAAGCTTCCACAATTTCATCGCTCTCCTTTATATCCACACACATTTACTTCCGCACAATAGAGAGAGTCAAACCAAAGATTTAGTTATTCTATAATTTCACTTATTTGCTTCATGTATATGCTAACATCCCCATTTAACATTTAATACTTTGCACTTTTTCTTGTTTTTAACAAACTCTTATGCTAAATGTTTTTGCGTCAACAATACAAAATGTTTTCACTTGTTTTTTCTTTATTCTTATCATTCTCCTCTTGCATAAACAACCATGCTATTCTTCTTTATTTTATGTATTTTTTAATTATTATTTATTGACAAAAACTATTCATTGCCTCTGCATTTAATTATATTAAGTTTCATTGTTGAGCATGTATTTCCCAACTAACTCAATAGGGATTGCGCTGCCATGCAACCCTTGTTAAGGATATGGATTGTTCACTTTATCTGTCAAACTATTCAAAATCGTTTGCTAGAGTGGATGTTAGGGCATGATCCCTAATGCACAAAGATAATGATAACGACAATTCTATCACCTTTTTAATACCTTGCTTAAGAATCCCACCCATGCAAAAAAAATGTTGCTCCAAGTATTCAAGGCCACAAATAATACATCTCATGGATCTTGGGCTTGGGATGATGAACATGAGAAGAGAGCTATTGGGACATTCTACAAATATTTGACGGGGAAAAGAATTGTGAGATAGATGTGAGGTTTGCTAGAAACATCAAGAAGAAAGTGAAAGAGTGTGATAGATAAATATGCCTAGAATTGAGAAATGGGGGATGATCAATATGAAATAATAAAGAAGTGAGGATTTGATGATGCAAAAAAATGAATGACATGAAGCACAGTTCCACAATTGTAATTACAATTTTAGGTTTTTGTTATGTTGACAAAGTCCATTTTGTGTAGGTTCATATCTAAACGTAATCAATAACATACATGTTTGAAATTTTCACTTAGCTTGATAAAGTGCTTTTATCATGAAGATAATCATTACGAACTTTTGTGTGAAACAAAGTAAAACTACACATTATCGTAGAGTGTCAGACCCATACATCGAGTATGGAATAATTGATGTTCTAATTGTTGGATTGACAAAGATTGAAAGGGTACATTACACGTGATTTTAAGTGGGGATTTGAGAAGACAAGTTGTCCATGCTTTCATTAAGTGACACTTAAAATGGAAAATACACCAAGATGATGGTAGGATTATGTGGGCGTGAGTTATCTGACGCATTTAATGTTTGTGAAAGAATATGTCGTACAAATGAATAGAAGAGAGTCGATGATAATCAAGATGAATTTAGTCCTTAGATGCCAAAGGCAAGTAATGGACATTGAACCTTCAATCTTGATCACGATTCACACCAATAATAATTTAGCCCCTATGAGATGTGTTGTTCCTTGGGATGTTCTTAAGAAAAGAACAGGGCCAAGGAACACTATGGAGGAAAATATCCTCCCCACTTTAGGTTTAGTGAAAGATTCTAGAAACCAAAGGGGTAACCCTCAAAGTGAAAATTTTGGTTTAAAGATTTTCTCTCCAATTAATTGAAGAGATTTTGTGTGAAAATGTGTATATGTTTCATAATACAAGACTTGAAACTGTTGAAATAATGTAACTGCAAAGAGTATTCTTATTATTATTTGATATATTATTCATCGGATCAATCCCCATTGTGGATTGATCATGTCGGCTATTGTAAAAGGACCAAATCCCCTTTTGTGGATTGGTCATAATGTAATTGTAATAGGCAAAAATAAAAGTCAGCCCCATAATATATTAAAGCGGCCCCAAAATATAATAAAGGTGGTTATAACCACCCAGTTTGAGAAGTCGGCCCTGCCAGTGAAGAGACACTTCACACGTGCCAAATTTGTATAAATAAGGAGGCTAGCACCTCACTTAGATACACACCTCACTTGCTCATTGAGAGACAAGTTTCAGAACTGCAGTTGGAGAAGAAAGAGAGAGAGTGGCACATCTTTGGGAGAGGATCTTCTGTATTAGTTTGAGTCATCTCTTGGCATTGTATTGGCTATCTATAATAAGGAAGTTTTGCTGGGTTTTCTTCCCCTAGAGGGTTTCCCAAGATAAATGTTGTGTCTCTTATGATTGTGTATTTCTCAGTGATCTTGTCTTATGTTGTTGTTGTCTATTGAAATGCAAAGAACTATAATAATGTCTTAAACATTAACATGGTATCAGAGCCAAGCTTAAGGAAGCATCTTTCACAAGAGTGAAAAACGTCACTATTGTCGTACATGAAAATTAGGGATTTTTGTTGGTGAGGTATTTTAGCCCTAAAACCATCTAGAAAAGTGTGCCCTCCCCCAAGGATCATTTTGGCACCTTCAGCGCACCTTTTCAGTGGCTAGATCTCCCGGAAAGTGAAACCCTAGTTTCACAAAGTACCAGAAAAC
>ML795890.1:185109-203468 GCA_009831015.1 Picea engelmannii
GGTCAGATAATGGAGGAGAATATACCTCAAAAGAGTTTGTGAACTTCTGCAAAGATGTTGGGATCAAGAGGGAACTCACTACTCCCTATAATCCCCAACAAAACGATGTAGCTGAACGAAAGAACAAAACGATAATGGAAGCTATGAAGACTATGATCCATGATCAAGATCTTCCTATGTGCTTATAGGTAGAAGCAACAATGGCAGTTGTATGTGTGCAGAATCGATTTTCCCATAGTGCACTTGGGCTCAAGACCTCGGAAGATATGTTCACCAGAAAAGAAGCTAGAGGTAAGCCATATCAAAATATTTAGCTGCCCAGTATTTATTCATATACCGAAAGAGAAGAGAAACAAGTTGGAACCTTCAAGAAAGAAATGAATATTTGTGGGATACTGTGAGGTCTCCAAGGCCTTCAGAATCTATATACCAGGTCACCATCACATTGAAATTAGTAGGGATGTGACCTTTGATGAAGATGCAGTGCTCAAGAAATCAAGAAGATGCCAGCTTGAATAAGTATATGAAGAGGAACCCGTAATCCCCAAAACTACAGTGAGGGAGGTTCCCAGAGCCGCAAAACCGGTGAGGGAAGTCGTAACTTCCCCTGATGAGGAAATTCTAGAAGACCATGATATATTAGAAGTTCAAGAACCTCCTTAGATGACGATCCTCCATAAAAGAAAGCCAGCTTGGGCTAGAGAGCTTATTCAAGATGGAGAGAAGTATGGTGTTCCCGAAGGAACTACGAGACAGGTGAAGAAACCATAGCCATTCTCCAGTTATATGGCTTTGATGTGTGATCTTCTAGAGGAGGAGCCTACCTACTTTGAAGAAGCCATTTAGAGGAAAGAATGGGCAGATGCCATGACAGAGGAATACCAATCCATAATAAAGAATGAAGTATGGGAAATAGTTCCCAAACCGAAGAGTAAAGATGTGGTATCCTCCAAATGGCTCTTCAAAATAAAACATGTTGCTAATGGAAGTATTGAGAAGTATAAAGAAAGATTTGTAGCTCGTGGATTTTCTAAAAAAGAAGGCATTGACTATGAAGAGACATTCTCTCATGTAGCTAGATACACTTCGATCAGAACCATCATAGCCCTTGCAGCTAAGATGAAGTGGAAGTTGCACCAGATGGACATAAAGACAGCTTTCCTAAATGGTGTCATCGAAGAGGAAGTGTATATAGAGAAACCTCAAGGATTTGAAGTTGAAGACAGAAAGTCTCATGTCTGTAGGTTGAAGAAAGAATTGTACGGATTGAAGCAAGATCCTAGAGCTTGGTATGGCTGAATAGACATCTTTCTGACAAGCTTGGGCTTTACCAAGAGTAAAGCAGATTCTAACCTCTACTTCAAGGTTATGAATGATGAGCCAGTAATATTACTACTATATGTGGATGACTTATTCTTAACCGGAGAAGAAAATCTCATCACTGAATGTAAGAAGAGACTTGCCTCAGAATTTGAAATGAAAGACCTTGACCTAATGCATTATTTCTTAGGTCCTGAGGTATGGCAAAGTCTAGAGAGGATCTTCCTTAATCAAGGGAAGTATGCAGTCAAAATCTTGAAGAGATTCGACATGTTGGAATGCAAGTCCATGAATACACCCATGGAAACGAAGCTGAAGCTGTTGGTCGATACTTCGTCAAAATTGATTGATGCCACATTGTACAGACAGATTATTGGATCGCTGATGTACCTGACGAACACTAGACCAGACATTTGTTTTGCCGTGAACACCTTGAATCAGTTTCTGGTAGAACCCAGACATGTTCACTTTGTGGCTGCAAAACATGTGATGAGGTACCTTAAGGGTACATTAGATTGTGGTCTCAACTATGACAGAGATCACGATTTCACATTGAGTGGATACACTGATGCAGATTGGGCAGGAAGTGTTTCTAACAGGAAAAGCACTTCATGATGTTGTTTCAGTTTGGGATCAACCATGATCTCGTGGCAGAGTAGGAAGCAATCCAGCATTGCTCTTAGCACAACGGACGTAGAATACATTGCTGCATGTTCTACCAGCTGCGAAGCTATATGGCTTCAAAAGTTGTTGACCGATCTATTTGACCTAGAGATGGAAGCAACCACGATCCTATGTGACAACCAGAGCTTCATAAAGATGACAAAGAATCATGTATTCCATGACAGGTCGAAGCACATAGAGATCCGATATCATTACATCTATGACATGGTGTAGAGAGGAGCCTTAAAGCTCCACTACATTAGCATGGATGAACATGTTGCTGATGTGTTGACCAAGACTCTATCTCGTGTAAAGTTTGAGCACTTTCGAGATAAGCTTGGTATAGTCCGAAATGACCTTCCTCGAAAGGGGGAGTAGTTGTTGTGATAAGACATCTCTTGCTTCCAGCTTTATTGTTGTGACATAAAGCAAGATGATGTGATGAGACTAGAACTGTGCTTCTGGGTTGACAACTGTGACATAAAGCCAGTCTAGAATCCTGCTTCTAGCTTGATTGTTGTGACATAAAGCAAGACGAGTATCTTGCTTCCAACTTTATTGCTATGACGTAAAGCAAGATGATGTGATGAGACTAGAACTGTGCTTTCGGCTTGACAACTGTGACGTAAAGCCAGTCTAGTATCCTACTTCTAGCTTGATTGTTGTGACGTAAAGCAGGACGAGTATCTTGCTTCCAGCTTTATTGTTGTGACGTAAAGCAAGATGATGTGATGAGACTAGAACTGTGCTTCCGGCTTGACAACTGCGACGTAAAGCCAGTCTAGTATCCTGCTTCCAGCTTGATTGATGTGACGTAAAGCAGGACGAGTATCTTGCTTCCAACCTGATGGTTGTGACGTAAAGCAAGACGATGAGATGAGACTAGTACTGTGCTTCCAGCTTGAGAAGCTGTGACATAAATCCAGTCTAGTATCTTGCTTCTAGCTTGAGTGTTGTGACGTAAAGCAAGACGTTGAGATGAGACTAGTACTGTGCTTCTAGCTTGAGAAGCTGTGACATAAAGCCAGTCTAGTATCTTGCTTCCAGCTTGATTGTTGTGATGTAAAGCAAGACGAGTACTGAGCTTCCATCTTGATAGCTGTGATGTAAAGCCAGTCCTGTATTATGATGAGCCAGCCTCGTGCTGTGATGATGATGATGTATTAGTTTTATACTAATACATATTGATGCAGATGATGATTGCATTCCTTTGAGAATGACGATGCTGCTGATGAAGAAAACTTCTGATGATTTATAGATACGCCAGTCAGTGTTCCAAGATGATATTGATGATGCTGTCCTCTCACCCACTTGATGTTGTTGATAATGTTGCCCTCTCTCTCTCGCCTGATGTTGTTGAAGAATACCCTTCTTGTTAAGGGGGAGTGTTGAAATAATGTAACTGCAAAGAGTATTCTTATTCTTATTTGATATATTATTCATCGGATCAATCCCCATTGTGGATTGATCATGTCGGCTATTGTAAAAGGACCAAATCCCCTTTTGCGGATTGGTCATAATGTAATTGTGATAGGCAGAAAGAAAAGTCGGCCCCATAATATATTAAAGAGGCCCCGAAATATAATAAAGGTGGTTATAACCACCCAGTTTGAGAAGTCGACCCTGCTAGTGAAGAGACACTTCACACGTACCAGATTTGTATAAATAAGGAGGCTAGCGCCTCACTTAGATACACACCTCACTTGCTCATTGAGAGACAAGTTTCAGAACTGCAGTTGGAGAAGAAAGAGAGACAGTGACACATCTTTGGGAGAGGATCTTCTGTATTAGTTTGAGTTATCTCTTGGCATTGTATTGGCTATCTATAATAACGAAGTTTTGTTGGGTTTTCTTCCCCTAGAGGGTTTCCCAAGATAAATGATGTGTCTCTTGTGATTGTCTATTTCTCAGTGATCGTGTCTTATGTTGTTGTTATCTATTGAAATGCAAAGAACTATAATAATGGCTTAAACATTAACATAAACAAATCATTGAAATGAAGTAAGCTTTAAAGAAAACTAAAATTGACATTCATTCATATTCATGAAGGGCACTATATTCCCATTTAACTAGCTTTTAAGATAAATTACAGAAAACAAACTCACATAAAGCATAGAGCACAAGTGTTTTAAAGATATCAAATATCTCCAATTAGTCGTGTTTCACAAAACAAGATGAAACTGATTCCTCAAAATAAAAATAAAAGAAAACACAATTTAAGGAATACTCAATAATAAATATAACATTCATAACTTTCTCAAATACATAATGATTCTGTAATAAATACTACGAGTATGGGAATGAAAAAAGAAATTAAGAATACTAATGTGTAATACTAGTAGCATGAATCTGCAAAAATCATCAGGTGAATAGATTCACAACATCATAATGTTGTATTAAAGATTGTTAATTACAAAAGGATTTCTGAGAATAAATCTCATAAAGCTTTGCCCAAAGTCTTGAAATTCCTTACAAAAGAGAAAAACTACAATGTTGATCAAACAGGGGATGAATCCTCTGTGAATTAAAAGTCATGAAAGAAAAAGAAAAATATTAAAGCCACAATTGATCGAGAAGATTGTTGAAGCAAGCTCTTTTCTCAATTTGACAACGACTCCTTTCACTTCTGCAATTTTTTCTTTTATATCTTCTCTCTAACCATTTTTTGTTGAAGGTATAACAATTTCTAAATTTAGAGATCATGGTAGGAATTGACCCCCTCATTTCTTGGAACAACTGTTAAAATGATTACTGATGACATGCTACATGTTCCTCTTCTTTCTCTGCTTAGCTGGAATCATTGATGTAGAGATTGGAGCTGATTCTAACGTAGCATGGGCTAATGATGTGGGAAATGATGTTGACGCTATCATCTGAGTTGGAGCAGAAGCTTGAATCATAATAGAAGAAGATGCTAATAAGGGAACTTTGTTTCTTAATTTTGCGATTTTTTCCATTCACTTCCTTCTTGAATTTTGTATTCAAGCATATTTCTTCCAACAATATGTAATTATGTATAAAGATGATAACAAGCATGAGGTATATTTTTCTGAATGTTAATGAGAATACTTAATAACATAAAATCCTTGAATAACTTCTCATAAATAATTAATCCTTTGATTGGGCCAGTGAAATCATTAAATTGTTCATGATTTGATCTTTCTTTCTCAAGAGCTTATTCATAAAGATCCTTAGAGTAAAACCACCTATCATTATTCTATGGTATTGGAAGTCCAAGTTCAAATGTCTCTATAAACATGTTTATGAAATCAAGACCAAACTTTAGAATTGCTTGACATTTTCTTTGGGTAGATAATATCAAACTATGTTTGACATTAACTATATTGGTTCTCATGATAAAAGCCGTTCTATCTTTGATATCCAATAATTCTAAGTCCTCTTTGCTCTTGTTATTCAAAAAATTTATGACATCATTTGCAATCTGAACTTTATCTCCCCATTGTTCCCAAGCTTTTCTTACTTGAAGTTTTACACTTTTTTGTAGATTTTTAGTGTCTCGAAGTACATTTAGATTTCCTCTTATATCTTGCATAATCCTTTTGATTTGATCCCATACACAATGCTTTGCTCCAATAAGATATTTTCTTGCAGAATTTGTTTGGTCAAATTTCTTCTTCAAATCTTCAAACTCTGCAATCTTCAAGCCGTTTTCAGAGATTATTTTATCTTTTGCAGCCATATCAGCAAAATTAGTTTCTATTATTGCATTTCTTCTATTAACTTGGTCTTGTAAATCCACCATTTCTGAAGTTTTTGCTTGAACTTCAATTTTAGCTTGTTTCAATTCCTTTTATAGTGTTGATACATATTCTTTGAACTTTTCAACTTGTTCTTATTCTGATCCTTCTAGTAAGATTTCTACATTAGGAATTCTAACTTTCTGAAAACTTGTTGCCGATGAAATTTCTTTTTATTCATTAAGCCTACTAGTTACTTTTACCAACATAATGTTTTGATCTTGAAGAACTTTTAACTGGTTGTTAAGATGATCCTTTTCATTCTCCATCTCAACTATTTCTTTGGTTTGGACATGTTTTGTGACAAACTTATTCAATTTTCCTTTGAGTGTTTGAATCTCCTTTTATTTTTCTTTCAACAAGGAAAATATAATTAATTTGTCTTTTGATCCATGTCCCAAAGCAATTAACTTGTGTTGTATATCATTGATTGATGATAACCGAGCTATGTTTGTGCTTTTTTCAATCTTGAGCTGATTCTCTAATTTGATTATCCATGTCTTTAATTTTTTGACATTGACTATTGCTTGAATAAGATCTCTAGACACTATATTCCTTATCTATTTATGCCATTCAATCTTATCTTCTGGAGGCACATTATCCAAATTAAAAGTGAATATTCTTGTCTCACAGTCTTGGGCTCTAAGATCATTTTCAGGTTTTTCAACCTTAGGTTGTGAGACAACCATTTGAAAAGATCATTTTTTGTAGTTAATGGCAGACAACAACCTGGGTGGAGAAGGTCCTTCATGATTGATCTGAGAATATAAATCATCCTTTCCTTACTTGTCAACTTTCTTATTTAGTTTCATTTTAGTGAACATATCATGTTTTTCATCTGCAATGGATATTTCACTTGAAACTCCACTTCCCATGATTATTCTACCAACACCTTTATGTGTGGGATCACTTGAAGATGAAATCCAAGTTATTGAAATAATTGATTTCTCAAGAAATGATTTCTTTGCTTCTCCTGCTTTGCTTGATTCTTCTTCAACTCTTGATTCTAGCTTTGTCTTTTTGAATGGGGGTTCTGACTCCTCTTCTTCCATTGGGTCATCCATTGTTTTTCTCTGGAGTTTCCATTACAATAACAACTCCTTTATTTGCATGATCATCATCGATTGTAATAATTGAAGAAGATATCAAATTTCCTTTAGCAGGTTCTTCCTTGGCATTTCTTTGCTGTAATGGATCCAAACTTTGTTCATGTAACAATTGTTGAACCTCTTCCCATGGTTCTTTATTGACTAATCTTTCTCTACCTGTATCTACATGGTGAATATAAAGTGTAAATCCAATTGCAAGTCTCATGTTAGTAATCATATGATTAGGATCATATTGCCAAGGACCATCTTCTTCAAAAATGAAAACCTTCATCATGTTATCTACAATCTCAAAAGTTGTTTTATTTATAACAATGAAACATAATGAAACATAAAATTTATGCTGGTAATTAGAGAGAAGTCCTTTTATTTTTAGAAGAAAAATGAATATAATTTGAGTTCAACCTTTGTCTTATATACTCTAGAGTCTAGATAAAAAATTCTAGGGGTAAGAAAGAATGAAAGCTTATAGGGTCTTAACTAAGAGCCATATATCCTAAAAAATGTGTAATTTTACAAAATGTACCAGTCTCCATATTTTATTTGCGGACCTAGATGCAAGGAAGCTTTGCACTCAGGGAACATTCTTGGGGAAAACCATTGTGAAGCAAAGCATATGCAATGACCATAACTTGATAAATAAAAACTTTGTAACTATTTTTCTGACCGTAGTCTTTCACAATCTGAGTCCATTCAATGACTAACTGTAATTTCCCCCATTGATAAATTTTCTTCAAATCTGAATGTTAGAAATGAATTGATTGCTGATATATCAAAATATATACCAGGTATGATTGATATCTAAAACTTTTCCATTCTTTAAAATGTTCTAGCTATTCATGAATGACCTCAGAAAAAAAACTTGCAAAATTGAATTTAGCTGATTGAGTTATTTTAAGAATAAACCCTAGTACAGTTTCATCCATTGAATCCTCATTGTCATAACTAAGGAGTAAACATATCATAGTTATGACCTCTCTGATTGATTCTTTGAAAGATAAATTTAGCAGAAATTTTAATTCTAAATCAATTGGTATCATTAATATTTTCGTCATGAAAAAGAATATTTCTGGTCTTGATAATGAGCTAAAAACCCTTGTTAATTCATCTCTGTAATCTCTGTAAGTCGTATGGTGAAATGAAAGGTGACGACTTCACTATTTTTATCAAATTAATGTTTATTATTACCTTTCATTTCGAATATACATGTGAAATGTGGCAGGTGAATTAAATGCCCTCAACAACTAAATGACAAGGTGGTGGGCCTAATAATACTGGGAGTGGTTTCGGAACTTTGGAAAGCAATTTCATTTTTTTTGAAAAGCTCTGAAATTAATAGGAAGACAACATGCGTATTGAGGGTGGTTTGGTAATTTCAGAGCTTTTTGTTTAGTTAACTTCTGATTATTTAAACCTCCGAAATCATCCTACACTGTTGATTATCTTTTTCTTTCCAGGTGTCAGATCAAAGCACACATAATAATGTTATGATTTAAATTTAAATTAAAAATGCAATTGGATTTATCTAAACGATGTTTAAAGCTTCATTTAATCCCCTTAGCCTTATATTAATTGAACTCATCAATTTTTTTTTAAAGTATTTGGATTTTTTTTAATAAAAAATTTCAAATACCTAAGAAATTTAAACCTTAGTTACGACAACTTGAAAGTCAAAACACTAATGGATTGCGATCCTTTATTTGTAATATTTGTTGAATTTTTTGAAAGGATGTTTTTTTGAATTGCACATCTATGAAATGTTTGAAGTCATCGGAAACACTAAAATCTAACCTGGAAAGAGTTGGCAAGAAAAGTCCAGCAATAAATTGGATTTCAATGGCAATGACTCATTGACATCAATATACACCGTTGAAGCGAAAATGCTTACCATGACTTACATTGTCCATACTAATTGAGAGTATGTTTTGGTTTTGATTGTTTAGTCGAAAGATTGTGCTACTGTGATCGTAGCTTTTAACCCTGGTTGGAGAAACTTTCCTAATAGGTCGTCGCGATCCTTCTCAGTTATCGGAGAAAACACATCAAGGGTGGCACCGTGGAGCAATCGCTTGAAAAGGAAAGTGCCTCGTAACTTCAATTCATTTCGTTTTTGTAGGTAGCTAGAAGAATCACAGCTTTGAATAATTTTCTGGTAACAGTCTTATGCGTAGCTTAGGCTGGCAATAGTATTATGCCCCCCCATTTTACACGCACCTGCTAGCACTGTCGGTCACTTGAACCTGGGTCATGTCTCTGTGAGAGTGGCTTAAAAGCTTTGGAGCCCTTACATTTTTCAGAGCAATATTAGATGAGAGGGATGAAGCCCTTCAAGTTGGTTGTCACATCAATGTGGGTCATTTGGTCCAGAAAAATGGTCTCTGAATCAATTGCAAGTCCGAGTAGTATTTTGCCCACTTATCTAAGAATTGCTATTGGGTGTCATCGTTCCGCGGCAAACAATGGAAAACCTTCTAATGGGGTTACTTTGAAATCCTTAGTATTGACCTCCGGTTCCCAACTCGGTGTAGGGGACATTCATACAAGTAAAATTGGTAAAAAGAATAAAATTTCTCAGAATGATGATGGTACTGCAAAGGCCTTGGAAAATATCAATGGGATTCTCAGAAATGTTGGTGAGTCCGAGGAAGAAATAGAGTCTGCTCTACAGAAAACTGAGTCGGCCATTGATCCTTATCTGGTAGAAAAAGTTCTCTGTATGCATGTGAACAATTGGAAAGTTGCATATGGTTTCTTTGTTTGGGCTGGTAGGCAACCTGGATATCAACATACCACAGAGGTGTGCAATGCTATGGTAAACATAATTGGTAAGGTTAAACGATTTGATATAGCTTGGGAAGTGATTGAGCAGATGAGTAGAGGCAAAAAAGAAGGATCTTTGGTTACTGCGAAAACTTTCGGAATCATGTTCAAGAGGTACGCTGCGGCCCATATGGTGAAGGAAGCTGTAGAGGCATTTCATAGGATGGGAGATTTTAATCTTGAACCAGACATGACTGCTTTTCACAGTCTTATCAATTTTTTGTGCGAGCACAATCATGTTGAAGAGGCAGAACACTTGTCTATTGGGAAGGATTCAATATTCTCTCCGGATACGAAGGCCTTCAACATTCTTCTTACGGGGTGGTGTAAGAGAAGAGCCTGGCAAGAATGTAAGAGGTTTTGGAAAGAAGCAAAGGAAATTGATAGCTTTTGCCCAAACCTCTTTTCTTATTCAATATTTATGGATGTACTTGCCAAGGCTGGGAATCCGAAGAAGGCACTCAGGTTATTTGAGGAAATGGAGGAAAGAGGGATTCAGCCAGATGCTACAGTCTATAATATTCTGATTCATGTTCTTGGCCAAGCAGACCGTGTTAACGAATCTTTGCAGGTCATGCATAAGATGTTGGAGATAGGATGTCGTCCCAATGTTATGACATACAATTCATTAATCAGGAATCTCTGCATAGCTGGCAGAATGCATAAAGCTTACCATCTATTGGAACAGATGGTTCATCAGCGGTGCATTCCCAATGCCACCACTTATCACTATTTCTTCAGTAAACTCAGAAGGCCGAAGGAGACACTGGAACTTTTTGACAGAATGGTTAGAAATGGATGCGTTCCAACCATTGATACTTATGTCATGTTGATGAGAAAGTTTGGAAGATGGGGTTTGTTGAGGGTAGTTTTTATAATTTGGAATCAAATGCAGCAAAGAGGCTGCAGTCCAGATAAGTGTGCTTATGAGGCTCTAGTCTACGCGCTCAATAAGCGGGGCAGATTCACTTTAGCTCGCAAGTACAGGGAAGAGATGGTAGCAAGAGGGCTTTCATTAAAACCTAGGAGGGACGTTTTTTCAGATATAAGTTCGGCAGAATCAGGCAATGAAGATAGTTGAAGTTGTAAAATATAAAAAAAGGTTACTCTTAAACCATGATATGGGAATGATTCACTGTAATCTCATATTCGTAGGATCTGATACATATGATTCATTACTATCATGTTATTGGAATGATAACACTACAGGCTCCTTAATAAAAAAATGATAATACAAAGGCATTTTCTTTGAAAGGAAATGTTTTAATTCTTGCTTCTGTTTAGGTATTTGATGCAATTGAAATGTTTTTCTAATGTTATCCAATACCGTTGACCTTATTTTCCTTTATCTAATAAATTACTTTTTAATCGATTCTTTCTACCTTCGAGTTAAGATTCATCAAATATCATGTCAAGGACTTTGCATGTGTATTAACTGACATCTGTGAAATCCGCTAGAAACTTAGAACTTATCTTTGGTAAAGATTGTATAAGAATTTTTTTGATGTTCACTTACTTCATTCATTTCAGCAAACCAGCTGAAGAGCTGGCTCTTACTAGTTTGTTCCTCCTGAAACTACTCTGCTTTTTAATCCAGTTATCAATTACTTGCCTGAAGGCCTGAAGAACCTGTTGGCAATATAATTTTTCAGATTATCCCATTGTTGCTACGGTTCCAGGATGCAGTTGCATGGTTTGGGTTCAGTATTTTCAAAGTGTGTGGTAAAGTGCACATAAGTGTGCAGAATATGGAGACAAAAAATTTGAAATTTGAAATAACATAAAATGTCACAGCTTATGACATCATAATACTTTAAAATAGCAAATAATAGATAGCTTTATAAGTTCATTAGTCCAATGACAAAGGCAATTGAAAATATAGCATGTAAAGGTTTGAATGGCAGAACTTATATCTGATATATTTACATTATTTAGTTCCTGTTTTCAAGGTTGGTGCTAGTACGTGGATTAACACAAACGTGTTAGTTTTCTCTTTTCCCATTTCTACCTGGTTTTCATTAGAGCAACTGTGAGATTTTGAGAATACTCCATGGAATTATTTTAGGATTCATCCAAGGGAATTTTGGATACTTCTCTTTGGAACCGAAGGAACCTGAAGCCAAACCCATTCAAAATGTTTGAAGTAGACAAACAAGGACTTCAAGTTTTCACATCCTTGCAGCAATGGCAATAAACTTTTAGGCTTCCAATCAAGCCAAAGCTTTTGGTGAAATGGAGACACAATCAGATCTTTTTATTGTTGCTTCAAGTTCCCATTTGGCCATGGACAACAAATTGTTCTTTTACAGTCCCATTTTCAAATTATTTGTATTATTATCACATTTGGAAAGGATAGAAGTTCTGAAGCTGACTACTTTTACCAGGCGACACTCTGTGAAATCTCTGTAACTTATGCCAGTTATCGTTCCCAATATTGGGTGATTAGCAATTCCAGGATTCATACCAGAGTTCTACTTGTTTCCTGTGGCCTATCTTCTAGGTTAGCAGATTCCTTAGCATCTCCAATTGTTTATGTTCTTGTATTTTGTGTCTACATTGAACTGTTTCTTCTGAGATTCACAAGAAATAGTGAGAGAATCAAATGGAACCAACACAAACCCAAGTTCTGCAATAAAGAGAAGAACAAACTGGCTCTAGGGCAACACAACAATTGAAGAGAAATCGGCCAAGAAGAGCACAACCAGAGAAAGAGAGGGAATCCAAAAACAAGTGTGCTAGAGAGAGAAAATAAGTCCAAGCACAAGAGAGTGCAACACTTAATAGGTGCCCTTAGGGAAATCACTTTATTAAGAATGAAAAAGAATCACATGATGATCAATCACAAATGAGGGTTGTATATTTGTACACAACTTAAAAGTAGGGTGCTTTTCCCAAGAGGGGTGATGAGCCTACTTGTACAAGGTTGGCCTTAGCCAAACTAAGAAATACAATAATGATTACAATATAAGGTTGGTTGTGGCTGAAAGTGAAGCTTACACCATTTTCAACATCCACCCCTTAAGTTGAACAGGGGGCCATGGAGAAAAATGATGAATGCAAATGAGAGTGGGTGTATAGATCTACCTGACTCAATATAGGGTCAATTGTGGCCAAAATACAAACGAGAGTGGGTGTATAGATGCACAACTCAACATAAGGTTGATCGTGGCTGAAATACAAATGATTAAAGTGGATGTATAGATACCCAACTCAATATAAGGTCAATTGCGATTGAAATACAAGTGAGAGTGGGTGTACTATGTATAAATACCTAACTCAATATAAGGTCAATCGTGGCCAAAATACAAATGAGAGTGGGTGTACACTATATATATACCCAACTCCATATAAGGTTAGTTGTGGCCGAAATACAAATGAGAGTGGGTGTATAGATACCCAACTTAATATAAGGTCGACTGTGGCTAAAAATGAAAGATTGCACCCCTATTTTCAACATCCCCCCTTAATCTGAATAGGGGGCCTTGGAGAGAAGGCATTACATTGGAAGATTCACATCCCCCCAGAATGCTATATCTCCCACACCAATATGATTACACAAGTGAAGGTGACCTCTGGAAGAAGTATAGAAGAAGAGCCTTTTGCAGTATAGGATCACTGAGGTCCTCGTCATCAACATTTGTTTGCCTAGTTATATAGAGAGATCCACTAAAACACACTGAGAATCATCTATAGGTGAATCATCTGTAAGAAGCAATGAAAATATCCTAGCAGACCTTGAGTAGGACCTTCATCAAAGAAGGTGAGGAGGTACTTAGCTCCCCCAAGGGAAGAAGTGGTCATAGGCCCACAAATATTACTATGAACCAACCCAAGAGCCCGAGAAGCATACCTCACATCATAATAACTTGAGGAAACCACTTTAAAATCATCATCTGTGTCCTTTTTAACCCATCGATCTAGCCAAAAATCCACCTGTTTTCAAGAATTGGAGAGGAAGGGCCAATATATAGAGTGCACAACTAAATATGAGTACATCAGTTTTAACAACAACACAAAAAAAGGCTATGTAAAGTCTTCAAAAGTTCGCTTTGATATGCTCAAGAGAAAGAGAGGTACCAACTTTTTTCAGAAAAAATCTGCAGTATGCAACCTTTTGCTACATAACGGAGGAAGGAATAGAACACTAGCCTTGAAAAAGGGTTTAAGTTTTCACTATTAGGAAAAACACTACGAAACCCTAGAAAAAGAGGCATAGGCCTTGAAGGAGGGTTTAAATCCTAGGAAACAATAGAAAAAGAGGCGTTGACCATGAAGGAGGGCTATGTTGCATGGGGACTTGTCCCCACCTTTAAAACCCACATTTCGGCTGTTCCAGTGTTTTGGGAACTTTGGAACTCCTTGGAAACATTCCAAAATGCTCGAGGACTCCATCAGGGACTCATGGACTTTGAGGGGACTGTTTTTATGTTCCATGTGAAATTTAGGGGACTTTTAGGGGACCATCCCCACATCCCTAGATGTCCCTCACATTGTAGCTTTCCTATTGGGTTAGAAACTGGTTGAGAAGTTTGAATGGTTGAGTGGATGGAACCTCTTTAGACAACACTGCTTAATGTTAGTTGCAACCATGTAACTATTTGTGCATGATAATAATGGTACTACATTGACAATGGGTTAGAGAATTCATATTAATATGCCACAAGGCTCACCTAGTCCTAAAGAGGCATGTATAATTTGCTTGAATTTTCTATTTATCTTTATCAATGGAGATACTAATCGGCATTTGCTTTGATTGATTTGATGGGGAGGAGTTCAGCTTGTGTATAGGGCTAGGTGTGATCGATGGCCATAACCAAGAGGTTAAATATGAATCATATAGATAAGCTTCTGGTGGTTTCTCATGGACTTAGAATGGAATGTTCAATCAGTGTTCTGTCTTATTACATTTGCAAATCTCAACCTTGATTTGAGTCTAACCTCAAAATGTAACCCTCTGAGACATGTCATCGGTGATTTGATAAGTGCAGGTTGCAGTTTTTTTATATTTTGTTTATATATATATTATTGCTGTCCCTAACTTGCCGTCCCCTGAAAAAATTGGGGGTGTGCTCTAGCTGTTACAGACACTTGTCCATGTCCCCCTGTGTTCCCCTGTTTTAGAAACTTGTGCAACATAGGTTTAGACCTTAGGAGACCCCAGAAAAGGAGATGATCCAAAAACACTAGTTCCACAGTGGCAAAGAAGCCTTAAGTGATGCCACCAGCCAAAAATCTTTAGATCAACTGCTGAATTGCATAGGTGAGATTTACACCAGCTCTAATACCATGTTTAGATTCACAAGAAATAGCGAGAGAATTGAGTGGAACCAACACAAACCCAAATTCTGTGATTAAGAGAAGAACAAACCAGCACCAGGGCAGTGCAACACTTGAAGAGAATTCAGCCAAGAGGGGCACAATCCTAGAGAGAGAGTGAACCCAAGAACAAGTGTGCTGGAGAGAGAAAATAAACCCGAGCACAAGAGAGCGCAACTGTAGAGAGAGTGAACCCCAAGAACAAGTGCGTTAGAGAGAGAAAATAAACCCAAGCAAACGAGAGCGCAATACTTGATAGATGCCCTTAGGTAAATCACTCTATTAAGAATGGAAAATAATCACATGATGATCAATTACAAATGATGGTTGTGTATTTATACACAACTTAAGAGTAAGGTGCTTTCCCCAAGAGGGGTTATAACTAATGAGCCTACTTGTACAAGGTTGGCCTTAGCCAAACCTAGAAATATAATATTGATTACAATATAAGGTCAGCCATGGCTGAAAGTGAAGCTTACACCATTTTCAACAGTTAGCAGATTCCTTAGGATCCCCAATTTTTTATGTTCTTGCATATCTTTGTGCCTGCATTGAACTACCCCTCCCTGTGTAATTATAATTTTACCTTGTTTCCCTTCGTAATATTTTTTTCAGCAGAATTTCTTTATAGTATCTTGAATCTTTTGCGTCTAGATCTAACTCAAAATTTGGCTCTAAATGGTTAACTAGCTGTGTTTTTTTATTCCTGTACTCTCTGCATCTTTCACATAGAGATGTTTCTCATTTGACAAAGTTATATTTGGGTGTCTCCATTTTTTGGCTCTTTTCATAAGAACTCTGTTAGGTTAATATTAATGTCTTTCACTTTGTTTGAACGCCATCTCCAGAGCTGCAAGGATTGAACACTGAAATACTGGAAACAATTGACTAATTTACGAGAGCCAGCATACCAGCTAAGAATAATTGTTGAGAGATTAGATGACTGAGCTAAGTTTCCCAGCTCTTGCGGTTGTGTGGTTAGTCAATTATCATTCATTCCATGTACACAACCAGTTAGAAATATACATATGTTGACCATTACACACATATATGGAATAAATCCTTTTATTGCATTTATAGCAGCTGTAAGCATAGGAGTCTTTCATACATCGCCAAGACATCCTGGTTTCCTGCCCTTTTAGGATAGGGAATGCATTCCCAAGCAACATAATTATGTTAATATGTAGCCATCAATGAGTTCTCTGAAATAAAGCCAAAATTAATATGGATGAACTTGTCCATGCTGTCAATTAGCAAGTTTCCATTATGCCAATCCTCTGTTGAAGCAAGAAACTGACAACATCATACCCAACACTACTTACTATGAAATTATTACGAGCTTCCTCAAGACACAAAGAGTCAATGTGCCCATAATTTTGAGGAAATTTCTCATAGAATCTCCATTGGTAAATTCACCCATCTGATTTGTACTTCATGTATTGGGAACTGCCTTAATTATGCCTTTCTTATAGCTAGTTTGAAGGACATCATATGTAAACAAATAAAGCTTCAGCCCTGTTAGCCCCCCATGGCTAGGGGTAACTAGAGGAGATCATGTCTCATGGCCCACAGTGGACACAATGATACTGACCATGATGATGATCAGCATGTCCACAGATGGCAGTGCAACAGCCCCCCTCATCCACCTCTTACAATTGCAGATCAACCAAGGTTCATCACATCCAGACAACCTAGTGTATGGGAGATGGTAAGCCAGCGTCACCATGAGGTATGTTAGTCGTTCTTTCATGCGAAGTGTTGTGCTTAATTTGTTGTGCACGTGGATGAGGATCTTTGGTTGAAGTTGGATAATGGATCACTGGCTTGGGAAATTGTGTTAGTTGCCTTGTTTCACCTTGGTGGTCATCTTCCGTGCCCTAGTCCTGTGTTGTCACCGCCCAGAGAAAGGGGGTACTATTGGGGGGCCCTCACAAGGGTAACATTCCGTTCTCCACCATACTTAACACTTTCCATCATGGAGCCTCTCAAAGTGTACTAAACTTTGGTAATGGGTCATGGTCCATTCTCTCACGAGAAGAAGGGGTTGAAGGCCCAGAGCTTGATGTAGGTGCTATGTATATGTATATGCTAAATGATAAAGGCCACCATAAAAGCCACAGGCCAGCTTGAGCTCTACCCCCTCTAATGGTAATTGCCCTTTGTCCTGATGCGAATGAATGCACAATTATAAAGGACCATAGCCCAGTAAAAAAATAAAGGAATGAAGCTTGAAACCTATAAAGGGGACTTGCAAATGATAAATGGGTATCAAAAGACAATTAAGGGGTTCAGAATGCAAAAAGTACCGAGGAAAGGATATTTCAAGCAGTAAGTGCTCCCTCTACAAAGGCATTGATAGAAATGGATTCATTGACACCATAAGCCATGAAGTAAGCCCTAATCCATATCACTATCACACTTACTCTTGAAGGGTTTCTTTCTTTCCTGCTTCCCTTGGGACCTATCCCTCTCCCTGGGCCTTTTATTTCCTGTCTACGTTGGCACACCTAATAGGGTTGGATGAAGCCCCTCCCATATTTAAACTTTCCAACTCATATGAGGTCTTGGGCTGGTGTGATGCTTGAAGGGGATATTGAGGTGAATTGTTTACATGGCCGTTATCTTAAGTAACAACTTACTTTGCATGATTCAAGGACTAATATCTCTTATGAACATTGGTTTACCTTGTCTTATATTTTGTTTTGTTTTGGATGGCCCTGACATGGTTCTTTGAGGGACATCCTAGGCTTTCACCCAGGATGTTGTGCCTTTATTGCAAGACATTGGCACGTGTGATGTAGAGCAGTGAGTCATCTAGTGACTTACCACATTTCGACATGAGCTCTCACATCCTTGGAACCTTGGACTATGGACAGATGGGTTTGGTTTGAGCAGATTTGATCATGATGGCACATAGATGGGATGAAAGCCTACAGGCTGGGCAGGGTACACCAGGGCTTATTATTCATTGGATCGAGGAAGTTGCAGCAACAAACAACCATATATCACTTAGAGATGAGATGCAACCTCCTTTGCCCTGGACGCAACACCCTGGATCTTGGACGTTGGCCCTCACTTGATGATGACGTCATCTTCTAGGTTTTGATGGTGCTAGGGTTTGGTGGACAGTTGGGGTATCAGTGATGATTTCGCATGACCATGGGTGAGGATATACACCATTTCCATCACTCCACCTTGGATTGATGCCACGTGGCCTTTGGAGGCCCTCTCTTAGCCTAGGAAGGCTTGACGTTGCCGTCCTTATACACACTTGCAAACGTGAGCTAAGTCCTGCTCACTTAGTGTGTCCTCAGAGGCACAATGCCTAGGTTCAAAGTCCACGTTGTCACTTTGACTTGAACCTCTTCCGTCTAGG
>ML795890.1:219989-231018 GCA_009831015.1 Picea engelmannii
TCATGTGACCAAAAATACCTGTGTCTACACATGCATTTTAGTTGCTGTTAGAAGCTCTTATTTCTGTCCATATTTCAGCATAAAAGATAGAGTAGGTGTGTTGTTGTTATTTGGAAGTATGTATGTATTTTTCCTAACATAAAAACTACTTGCAAGAGCACCCAAACATTGACAACAACCATAACACATCAGCAAAACCAAAACTACAGTTGGCTGTTATAAAACAGCGGAAATTAAAATTTATGACAGCAGAAAACTTAGTGTCTTAGCTTGGTCAAAGACAGACCAAGAAGACTGCTGATAGGACCTGGAATTTTCTACAGTAAGGTACAACCCTTCCTAGTGTAGCCAATCCCAATGCCCAAACAAGGATAGGGGAGATGGAAGGAATGAAAATGGAAAGTGATAAGTATGGAGGGAACGGACGATGACTTTTCACAGATCCACCCAGTAGGAACCCATCGTAAAGAGAAATCAACTTCCTAGGGCACCGTGTCACCCTTCCAGGTATGAAAGAGGCAAAGAGCATAATTTCCAAGCAAACGTCATGAAATGAAGAAGGATTCAATACAACATATTCAAGTGCTTCAAAAATCAGAGTGATACATACCATGATACCCAGATTCATTACCTCATGGAGAAAGACTCACCGCTACTTCAGGACCAGGCTGGTGTGATGGATACTGCTATTGGTGATACGTTGATTGCATTGAAGAAAAGAGGGGCCCTCCGGGGCCATTCTCAAGTCGTCTCGCTCTCGGTACTCCATGTCTAGGACCTGTGGGCCTCGAGACATGATCTCCTTAGTTATCCCTAGGCTAGGGGATAACATCTGGCTCCAACTCGGGGACATGTGCTCATCGTAGAGCGCATGAAAACCTCAACATCTTTGGTATGACCTGTGCCTACTAAATCTCAACAAAAGATATCAGTAATCCCTAGGGTGGTGGTATCACCCCTTCGTCCATATATGATAAAAGCATCTCTAGTCTAACATATGATTGTGAGCATACATATATACATAATGATTCAAGACAATATGAAAATGCAACTAAAACTATGCTAACATGATATGCAATGGTATATACAATGGATGCAAATGCCTACCTACCTCTACTTACGTGTTGGTTGAATGGTAGGTGTAGTCAAATAACCAGTGAAACCATTCTAGCAATACCTCATAATACCTGCCTCTTTGCTTCATCATAAACCAAAACAATGACAAGTCAAACACAAAATAAAAATGAGTTAGAGCATGCATTATATCATAGGAAGTCGTAAAGTCTAGCTCATGGAGGCGAGGGGGAGGGACAAAATCATGCCAAGTCACCCTTCCAGAAAAGTGATCAATCCATCTCAGAAAAGTATTGTGAGAGGTCAAGGACTCAAAAGGCTCGCTCAAAGAGTATGAGGTTTGACTACCTTGGGCGTCATCACTCCTTGGGGTTTGAGAAGGGATTAACAAGAACTTAGAGGGCAAATGACAACTTCTCAGGGGAAAGCTGAAAGATTGAGATAATAAACTTCTTAAGGCATTCAACCTCCCCTTGAATTCTAACGAAAAGTTTTTCCCTAAAGAAAACTTGAAACAAGAGACATGTTCCCCAACTGCATCCTTAGTGACATAACGAGGTAAAGCAATCAGAGGGAGTTGGATAGCCTTGTCACAAGTATCCTGCTTCGGGCAAGCAACGTCCTCTTTATCAAAATTTGAGCACAACGACGATTGATAATCTTCTTCATAGAACAAATCCAAGTGCTCAAAGGAATACTCATCAAAATCCTCAAGGTATGACCGAAAATCATCAGGAGAACATTGCATTGGGTCATCCTTGGGTGCTTGGAAAACTTCTGTAATTATATCATCATCTTGTTGCCAAATGTCAAAATTATTAGGCACATCATATGATTGTTGTATAGGCAACATTCAAAGATATCCTTCCATATCAGAAATGGGATCCTCATCAGAACCAATCACATCCCATTTACGTCTTCCAACATGTATGAACTCATCAATATTATCAACCATGTCACTACCTTTATCATAACATGAAGGATTTAATGCATCCAAGGGCTTCTCTAATACTTCTTCGCTTTCCAAATCATAAAATAAAGCATTATCAAAATCTTGGAAAGGGAAATAACTTACCATGTTCACTTCCTGTTGTGCAGGAGCGTCAAAGGCTTGGATGACTTTATCAAATGGAAGAGCATCCAGTGCATCATCCCCGAGACTCGTCTCTTTAATCATCTTTTCGCCTTTATCAGAAAATGAAGGACCTAGCTTTTCCAAGGGTTTCTTTACTTCTTCACCTTCTGAATCATAGAACAAAGGGTCATCAAAAATATGGAAAGGAAAATGATTCACCTCATTCTCTTCGTCTTGTGTAGGAGAGATAGGATCTTTGAGAGCTTCATCGGACGGAGGAGCGGATACTAGTGCTTCATCCTCATAACTCACTTCTTTAGTCAAGTCTTTACTGCATTCTATTGAATGATGGGAAAAATCTTGCTCCTCTTCAAGGGGTTGACAACCTTCTTCATAAATCTCTCCTTCTATATCAGAGGGTTCTTGGTATAGTGTATTGTACACATCCCTGAGATCTTCCACAATCTCAGTGGTGAATCCTTCGTCCTCTAGGGCTATAGTGAGATTTTGAAGGGCATCTTCACATGTTTGGCATTATGGTTTCACAAACTCAATAAACCTACTGATGAGGTCTATGAAAGATGATATACCCTTATCTTCGCAACAACCCTTAATCCAATCTTGTGAAAAAGACGACAGGGAAAGTATGCACAATTTTACTAGAACATCCTCCCCTTCAAATTCTATCTTACTTATATACTTAAAGAATTCTACAATGTAAGTAATTGGGAGGCCTTTGAATCTTGGAGAGTTGTTTAACCATTTTATATCAAGATAATGCGGGTATCCTTGAAAACTTTCAAAATCAATAGTCGGATACACTTGTTCTCAGGACGACATGATCCCATATCTTGGAAATATCACAAAGTTGAGAGTAAGGTGGCACCTTGGAAAAGGTCAGTGGAGTCGCCAGTTATCCTCTTAAGGATTATCAAAGGGAATGAGGGAATCACCCTCAGTGGAGTCGCCGAGTGAGCTTCGTAAGATGAAGGCTTTGAGGGAAAGGCTTACCGAAAAAGTGTCGTTGAGGAATATTGACTCAGTGTTCCCAGACAACGGCGCCAAAAATGTTATCGCACAATCTATACTTGCCTAAAGCCTAAAGGCAAGTAGCCTTAGATTGACGTAACACGGAGGTGGCCCTATCATTGTCACCCCAATAGGGTACCTCTTTCTCTCTAGGAGGAGGAAAACCTCACTCCAAGGGAGACGTCCCAGGACCTAGTTGGTTGATGAAAGGCAGAAAGACATGGTGAAAACCCACCCCTCTCTCTAGGTCACTCAACGAAAGAAGTCACTTGGGTAAAGTTTAAAGGGACAAGGGAAAGTGAAAGTGGGTTTGTACCTGCCCTTTACCAATGAAACATCAAACGTTAGTAGTAACAATGATATCAACGATTTTAATCAATGACTTAGACAAATTATGTGCTGCTAGAACAAGTTATTTACAATAAAGATGAGATTATAGTAGCAACAATGTATCTTGAAAATTGCAAGTTATGATGACAAGAAAAGATATAAAAGGTCTTGGAAACTCGATAATACTTTGTCACTCACGATTTTCAAGATTAATACAAGTCAATAAATGGTTGTCCAAACATTTATAACAACATTAATTAAAGATGATGACAGCAATAGAAACTACTTCAGAAAAGTACTATAATAAAGCAATAAGACAACTACTTCAATACCCAATGATTGTAGTTTGCTTAGTACAAGTGCTCAATGGTTTTATGGATGATTTTAGGGCTGTTAGGGGCTGCAACAGCAGCTATGACAGCGGTAACAACTTCAGAATTTGCAATTTAGAAAGGTAGCAAAGAGAAGACTAGACCCTAGGGTGATGACACTTAGGTTAGTGCAAATTTCTGGGTAGGTTAGCTTAGTTAGTGTGCTTGTTAGGGCTGCAAAATAATTGCTGTAGCAGCAACAAGCTTTAGGAGTTAGTAATCTAGAAAAGGCTATTGGATTAGGTTAGTTTAGTAAGGTATTAAGTAGAAGAAGAGGTTTGAAGCCTTGTCAAAGAGTTGAGGTAAGAAACTAGTGCCTTCTAGGGTGATGGGGTCAAAGTTGGCGGCTTCTTCTAAGGCTGCTAATTGATGATAATACACAAAAGTCTAAGAGGGAAAAAGCCTAGGAGGAGTAGCAACTTAAGTTCTCCTAGATTTTGACCTCAAGAAACAAAGTGCTAGGGTGTAGGCACTTCTAGGCCCTAGTGCCTTGGTCTCCTTAGCCTTTTTATCGAGTAAAACTTATGCAACAATAACCAAAGGCAAACCTCTAGAGTGCTAGCACTTTAGGGTTCTAGGGTCTCACTAGTTACTAGATCAATTTAGTGAAAGCTTGGCAAATAAAAAGTAAGAAATTAGAAACTTAAGTTTCTTACTTCAAGTATTAATTAAAACATGCAATTTCATAATCTTGTATGAGCAAGCAAACCATTACCATAACCATTTACAATGACAAAGTAAAAATCTACTTACTTGTACCAAGAATAATCATGTAAAACCATGCAAGATTGCCACAAAACTTCATAAAATTTGTCCAAGTGCCAAAAACAAGCCTTAAAAGAGTAGTGCCCTCCTTATTTCAGCCAATAACCCTTAGTAGGGCGAAAATTTCAGACCTCCACTCTCCCAAGTGAGAGTTATGATGAAAATGAATGTCACTTTATGTTTATTTATACAAAATCGGGCCCTAAATTAATTAAAATTCAAAACTATTGGGCCGACCTGGCCAATTTGTTACAAAAATTTAAATTATGACAATATTAAATAAATTTGCATCTAAAATCTCCTCCAAGGGTGACGTCATGCCCTTCTAAGGTGACGTTGAGCCCCATATGTGGATTGTTGAGCAAGGAAAGTGGAACGCTTGGCCTCTAGAGGCCTAAAATGATGCCCACACATGCCACCAGCCTCATAAATGCCTCCAAAGATGAAACCCTAGCTCTAGATGACGTCTAAGGCTATCATGGTGTTGTCTAGGCCTCCCAGGGCCATCGTCCAAGTGAATGAAGGTAGGGCTCATCCGTCTAAGGCCTGCCAAAGTGCCTCCAAAGGCAATGACTTCCTTCTTCATGGTACTATCCTTCAATGTACCTGTCCACCGGGCAAGGTCCTGCAGGAACAACAAGTAAGCCCTCCAGGGGTTCATAAGTCACAAGGATCATAGCATGTGAATCACATCCAATAATTAAATTACCTAAACATGTGCATCAAACCCCCCTTAACCCCAAATGAATGCTCAAAGACATTATGCAATTTGACAAATTAGTTTTGGAGAGGGTCTCAGGGTGTCCTATTGGGCTAACCTCTCTTAAGTTTGGGGTATTTCCCATGTGGAATCTAGTCTAAGTCATGTAAGTGCATGAGGTGGCATGGGGTGCATGTGATAATAGGGAAATGTAGAGTCTTACCTGCGGGTGCCTTTGTGGAGGGCAAGTTGCACCTTGTCATAAATGCAATTGTTTCCGAGCCCACTCATTGCCTTTTATTCTTAGCTTTATTTCTTTTGATCTTTTTCTCTTGTGCTTCAAGGAAATAGTTGAGGGCCACTGTTCTGGCTTGATGACCAGAGGCGACAACGTTATCCACAAACATTTCACGGAAATTAGAAGGCTGGCTTGTGATGAGACCCCCTTTCTCTTGGCTATGCCACCAAGAGCCACTACCCTGGTTTGGTGAACAGATAGGTGTTGATGTCATATCGCTACATGCCCATGGTCATAATAGGCTGGCTCATGATGAGACCTCCTATCCATCAACTAGTACCTTGAGTGTTTATGTTATCTTGTGGGTCCCCTTTTCTTACTGAGAAGCTTTTCACTGCTTTCTCAGGGATCCCTGGGCGAAGCATCTCGAAGGTTTCAAAATTGGCTTTTAACTCTTGCCAACTACTTTTACCCTCTGGGCCTTTAGCCCCTTCTTTCCACGAGGTAAGGTACAACCCTTCCTAGTGTAGCCAATCCCAATGCCCAAACAAGGATAGGGGAGATGGAAGGAATGAAAATGGAAAGTGATAAGTATGGAGGGAACGAATGATGACTTTTCACAGATCCACCCAGTAGCAACCCATCCTAAAGGGAAATCAACTTTCTAGGGCACCGTGTCACCCTTCCAGGTATGAACGAGGCAAAGAGCATAATTTCCAAGCAAACGTCATGAAATGAAGAAGGATTCAATACAACATATTCAAGTGCTTCAAAAATCAGAGTGATACATACCATGATAGCCAGACTCATTACCTCATGGAGCAAGACTCACCGCTACTTCAGGACCAAGCTGGTGTGATGGATACTGATGCTGGTGATACGTGGATTGCATTGAAGAAAAGAGGGGCCCTCCGAGGCCATTCTCAAGTTGTCTGACTCTTGGTACTCCATGTCTAGGACCTGTGGGCCTCGAGACGTGATCTCCTTAGTTATCCCTAGGCTAGGGGATAACAACTCCCTAAACTCCAGTTGTACTCTTCGTTTTTTTGAATGCATGTGTATCTCCCTATCCACCTTATCTTTCCACTCACCCATGCATCCCTCCTTCCCTTTACGTTTCCCGTACTCCTCTTTTCCATCCACGTAAGCCACCCCCTCATGCGCATGCTCTCTCTCCTTCGTCACTTAACTCATTCTTTCTCCCATCATGCGCCTACTTCCTATCTTCCTAACCTCAATTTCTTCACTCTCTAGTTTCTATTTCTCTCACACTACTTCTTTCTTACATCCCATGTTGATTCTTCAAGTTAACTAGTGCACATCCATTTCTTAACATGCCTTTACTATACTTTTTTTTCCTTTCTCACACCTAGGATGTCTACTCCACACCTCATACACATGCACCTTTTGTTCTCCCACTTATCTCTTCCTCACACTTGCGCATGCTTTCCACACTCCCTCATGTGCATATCCCCTATTCCTACTCTCCCTATTCTACCTCCTATGCACCATAGTCTCTTCTCCTTGGTAAGTGCGCCTCACACACTATATATTGGAGGTCGAGTTACTTGTTTATGGTCGGATTTTTGTGGCAGCAGCACATACTATCTCTTTCTCTCTTCTCTCTCATTCTCTCTAGTCTAGCTACTATCTCCTTGAGCAAGAGTGATCATTGTACCGGTTGTGGATTTGTTGATTGTGGCGTAATCAACCCTTTGACAAGCCTATAATAAAGAAATTCTGTTTGTTTCCGAACCTTCCTTCTTGTTGGTATTTTTTTTAATTTTTGCAATTAGATTAGTAGTTCATGCTATTCATTGTGATATTAGTCTATCTTTTGAGTAGTTTCTCTTCTATTTTCTTCTATTTCACTCGTGCTAACCCTGCAGGATCCCTCCAAGCTACGTAAATCAATATTTTCCCCCACATCTTCGGCAGTTTGAACACGCTGTCCAAGACATATCAACTGTTGTTTTTTGTCACTTTTGCAGAAAATCAGACTTTAAGACAGTAGTTAAGTACCTTAGGGACTCCCCCCTGAGGCTGGCAGGCACCAACCCAAACTAAGAGGGGTCTAGCCCGTGACAATTTGGGATTTTTCTCCTTTAATTAACCGCCTTGTTTTTGTCTTATATCAGCTCAATTGGAGGGTGAAAAAGTGTGCTAACAATACGCGCCCAACCAGTCTTGCCTGGGCATACACCTGCACCTTTGTAGTCTTGCTTGTGTGTACACATATGCCCTATGCGACCTGTACGATGCGTACATATGCGCCCAATATGACCTGTACGAAACATACACATGTGCCCGATACTACTTGTGCAGCTCATACTTCATTGTTGTACGCCCTACTGCTGTACAACCACTCTGCATGACCTGCAACCTACTGCTGGGCTACCCAAAATTCTGTCCTTCGATTTCTGGCTGCTGGGTTTTCTCCTCTTGTTGCACTACTTGCACTTTCCTCCTTCGAACTTGATCTCTAAATGAAAGTCCTTCTTCACCCTTGCTGAGATCTCCTTGAGTCGCAGTCCTTTGTGACTCAAGCACTTGAGCAAAAATGTTTCTTTGCTCTTGTGTGTTACTTTCTCTTTCACCTAGCCTTGCTTTTATAATCTTGAGTTGTTGACCAAATCAAAACCCTAGATCTTTAAAGTGATGGATAGTTGAGTTTAGAGCTCACCTCACTTTTTTTTTGTGATTGGCAGAATTGACAACTAGTCGGGCTCGTACTCGCATGAAACATGGTTGATTTCGACCACTACCACTATAACCTCCAGGTGTGCTCACGATGCCCCTTACATGACACACAAGTTAAGCCAGGGTTTCGAACCGGTGACTTCACATAACAGAGTGCCTTAACAATACACTCCATCACCAACTTCCCTACACCTTGTGGGCGATTTCACCACACTTGAGATCTGTAGTGTAGCTAGAGAGGTAGTGGGGGGGGGAGGGCCCATAGTAATAATAGTGGAGGCCATTCAATGTAAGGTGGACTAGGTCAACTATAGTATTAAATAAGACCCACTATGGTAGTTAGATATAATAAATGTAAGAGGACTTCTTAGAAGATTTCGCTTCTAGAAGGTTCCTCCTCTAGAATGTTCTTAGATGGTTGGTAGCACTATATAAAGGGGTTCAAGCAATGTAATGGGGTGTGAAGAGAAGTATTGTATTTGGAGCAGTAGCTCAATAGGAGGATGCCCCCTCGAAGAGGCAAGTGAACATGAGAGGATCCCTTCCATAATAGGATCCATTGTATGGTGTTGCCCTACCCCAAGGGTTTGATAATAATAAAAGTGTGGTTCTTCTATATTGTTCTTTGAATATTTGTGGTGTTTCTGTATGCAAGTATTTGGTTCTTAACATTTGGTATTAGAGAATTTTCCTTAGCAGGAATTGTGGGATTTTTTTCTTCTATTTTGCAGATTTTTCGAAGAAGAAAAAGAGGGTCGAGCCACTCCGGACAAATCCTGTAGTGTTATGTGTGGAATTTGCAAAAATTGGCTGTAGATCTGAGTTCTTCTCGGAAAAACAACCAATTTAAAAAAAAAAATCGTTTGAAACGGAGTTCGAGAAGTGAAGTTATTGGCATTTTAAAATCTGCAATTTTTTCAGGGTTTTTCCGCGGACGACCGCGTGATTTTATTTATTTTTGTAGCACCTAGGGGTCGAATTTTCTCAAACAAATTACAGATCTGAGCCCCTCTTACAATTTCATCCAATTTCGAAAACAAAATCGTCCGAATCGGAGCTCTGAAAGTGAAGATATCACTGATTTAAAATCAACCATTTTTGGGGGGGGTTTTCATGACGGCGGTGGGTCTGCAGAGTTCATAACTTGTCATAGGGTGCTCAGATTGCTAACAATTTAGTGTCATTAGATAGAATATTTTAATAGTTTTATTTTATGTGGTGTTTCCAATGGATCTTTGATCTCAAATTCTACAACAGCTTGAAGCATTCTAAGCCCAAATGTAGGCCCAAATGCATGACTTTCAAGATGGCCTCAGGGATAGTTTTCGCAGTATTCACGAGTCCTTAGCTAGCATGAAGGAGGAATATACTATAGAGGACATCATGGATGCATATCATCAAGAAGTGGATGCTTGGTATGATTTTACGGTCGATTGTGATGAATGATATATGGATAGTTGTTATTTTTGGGATGACAACCGCTTCCATCTTCTATTTGATGACTCTACTCTCCCTCATGTAGAGCCCATACTGGAGAGTACAATCGAGCCTTCTCTGCATATTATTCTTTAGTTTTGTTATTCTTCGGTAGTAGTGGATGAATTGTTGGTCGGTTCTACATATTTCGACCCACATGACTAGTGTAGATATTTGGAGCAGGATTTTCAGATGGTTCTTGAGTTCCAATATCTTCAGTGTGGAGTTCACATGAGCACTTGGACATGGGACCCAGGTTTATAGTGGTGGTTGGACTACTTCAACATGGTGGCTCGCATTTCTACATGGGACCCTTGTTAGAAAATTAAGGACAAACTAGATCAGAAATATTCTTTTACTTTCTTTACTACAATAGTTATGAATCATCAATCAATTCAAAATTTCTGAAGTAAAACAATCATAGAGATGGATTTGAACTAAAGAAAAAAAACAATTATGAATAGATCTAATCATTATTAAGAACAAGAAACTATTCTAAATATTAACTTTAAAAAATAATAGATCTGAACATTACCTTAGCCAAGAACAAAGAGCAAATTTGCCTGAGGTACTTATTGCTGTCCTCTTTTTTGTATGCTCAGAAAAAGTTTTTTTATGATCATGGATCAAACCCTCAGGGGAAGATCTCATCATGATCTTGTGAACAATATTGCCAAGAAGAACTTTAGGAGAGTGTTGACCGCCTATTCAGCTAGGGGGTCAACTCATGTGCCATGAAGCATGCATTGCCTGATGCAGATATGATGAAGACAGTATTGGTTCTACTTGGGCATTTGATGCTCCAGCACTAAAATTTTGTAAACGAAATTTCCGCACCCCTGCGTGGGTTGATAATGTAATAAGTCTGCATGGATCATAGTTAGGTCAGGTACCTTGGGATGTTTTCATTAGGAGAGTTCCTTTCACCGAGGGTTTTTTATCCTCAGGTTGTCAACTGGGCCTTTCAGCCCGGCTGACTTCCCATGAGTTTTTCCCTCCACACATGCAATAATTCCTCCAAAGTGGTGAATGACGTTCTAATGATCTCATCCTTTGGTAGATATTGTTTAGGAATGATGTAAATGACCATGCCAGACAGTGGAGAAAGTTTCGCGGAATTTCGTCGACTCTAGATAGGTTTTTTTTAATTAATTAAATTTTAATAATTTAATTAATTAAATGTTTTTTGAGCAAATATTGTAAAAACTGGGTCTTTGGGCTTTTGATAGGGGTATTTGTGCTCAAAAGAAATGGAATAGCACCCCCTACAC
>ML795891.1:0-13235 GCA_009831015.1 Picea engelmannii
GTACAATTCACACAATTTATTCCTTCTATGGTTGCCTCTCTCCTAGGCTAGATTTGCCACAATTGTTGAATTTCCCTTTGTTGAAATCACCAAGCCTCCTAGCACAAGTGGTTACTCATGCTAACTCCATCTTGTCTCCACACACTCTACACCATACGAAATGTCACAATGACATCTCTCCTTTATATACAAGTCTTAGGGGTCAACATAGAATCCCCTCCACAAGTCAACATCAAATTAGACTTTCTTGTGGGTGTAAAGCCCCAACACAAACCCACAAATCCCACCACCAAACCCATGAAGCCCCAGCTTCATTCCAATGATGGGTTTCTCCAAACAAAGAGTGTAATGTGGTTCCCACGATGATTCCCACATGCCCAACATCTAGGGCACATGATAATACCTGCCCGAAGATACAAAAATCAACAGTGTTTACACCATGTTTGTGGGTGCTTCATGAGATTTGGGGTACATGGTGTATGTTCAACCCCTAGATGGTTTGTGATGGATTTTCACATGGAAGATGGTCCATGATGGAATTTCACATTAGATATGGTTTACTCAATGGTTTCTTGGCATTATTCCCTAATACGTTTGAGTTCCCTTGATAACTTTGGTGTCATCCTTCATGATGACCACATGGAGATGGTTGCTTTCTTAGAGAACATTGCACTTAGTGTTTTCAATATTGGAGAATGGAATCATGCCCTAGGTAGCATGGAACAACTTGGATTCTTATATGGAGGCTTGGAGTTGACTTGATGATGCCTAGGTTATGACATTATTCATGCGGGGGAGCAGAACTAGTGGAGTACATGGCTTAGGAGGATTGATAAATCTTTGGAGGATTCTACAATGAGCATTGGAAACACCTCATGGAGTGCCCTTTCATTTGGATCATTTCTTGTGGATGAAATCACCTTGGTGCTTGACATGTGTACCCTTGGAGTGTAGCAATCCACATCATGTGTGAGCCTACATGTGTTATTGTAGGTTGCTTGTAAGGGCTAAGGACTACATATGTATTGTTGGCTTCCCTTACCTCTCATATATATATAGGAAGGATAGATCCATTTCACTCATCATCACCATAATCTTTTCTTTGTACTTTTCTTCTCGGAGGAAGTCACTAGGGTTCATGAGGAATCCCTATGAGGAGTTATGAATTTTAGAGAGGACATATTGGGATGGAGTTCGATCCTTGTGAGATACTAAGGTTTACTCTTATGAAGAAGATGTTGATGATTACTCATTTACACTCATTATTCTTGTTCATTCTTGTAAAGAGATATGACCAAGAGGAGTGCACTTGTATTGTATTCCTCTCTCTCTCCCTTGGATCTTCTTATGTACTCTCTCTCTCTCTCTCTCTCTCTCTATTGGAGTCACTAGGGTTTCTTGATCTTCTTGGAGCATCTTGAAATCTAGGGTTAGGATTTTATCCCTTGGAGATTTGGAGATTGAGGTTTTGAGATGAAACCTTGTGTTGTACTTGGAGAAGAGAGGAATAAAATGAGACATCTTGCCTTCAAGAACTTTCTTTAATGATTCATGCTTGTTGGATCTCCTTAGTTGAGTTAAGATTTTCTTGTTTTTCCCTATCTAGGGTTTTGGTGAGATAATGGATTGTACTATCATTGTGATAAGGCTATGGTATGCACATGAAGTTCATATTTAGGCATATTAATGAAGTTTTCATCTGTCCAATATGTGTGTGAATTGCAAATTTGACTTTCAATCTTCTATATTATTCGTGGTTCATAATTTCCAGCTATATATGTCTTCCTGATTTGACATAAGTTAAGGGTGATTATGTTAAGTGATTTAACATTATAATTGAAGAATATAAGGGTTGTTTTGTTGGTGTATTCATAGATTTAAATAAGTGTTTTTAGATTTGATTTATGCATGATAAGATTGCCCCAAAGGGATGAAATTTATTGGAACACACTGGTATCTCTTCTCTTGGATTTCTTAGATGATTGGGGTTGTTAAGGATTGAAATATCGTTCATTGCCATTGTTGTTGCGTTTTTATTTCATAACAACCCTAAGGCTGAAAATTCACAGGGTTTAGATCTGGGAAAAATATACAATAGAGGTGATTGTTTTGCATTAAAAGTCAAATTTGAGCATTTGAGTGGAAATTTCCATAGAAATGTTGTATCTTTGGATAATTTTTTTGACCTTCGGGATGGATTCAAGAAAGCGATTAATTTTAGAACATGCAACTCCTCGATGCAATATGGGGTAGTAGAATTTTTTACGGAAGCATATCATAAGACTATGAACTTATGTTCTTGTTGTTCAGAATATCAAATAAGAGATTACATTAAGTTGTTCACGCTGTGTAGATATGTATTTTCTTGGACATACCAAGGTGTGAAAGTATGTTATACTCAAATTACTTCACACATGATACCACTTAAACCTGATACAAATCCTTTTCAGTAGAAATTATGAAAGCTCCATGCACCATTGGAATCTATAACACAAAAATAATTCAAGAAGTTACATGATGTCAAGATCATATTTCTAGTGAACCACTCCTCTTGGATAAAAAATCTCATTCTAGTGCGGAAGAAGAGTGACGAGATAAGGTTGTGTGTGGATTTCCACAATCTCAATCAAACTTTAGAAAATGATAACTACCATGTTCCACCCATAGAGATTATCTTGCAACTCGTGACAATTTTGAAAATGCTATCATACTTTTAGGGATTTTTTGAGAACAGTCGCGTTCTCATCTCAGATAAGGATCATTTGTAAACCACTTTTAGGACCAAATGGGTCACATGCATTCAAAAGAATGCAATTGGTTTGGTTAATGTTGGTGAAATTTTTCGATGCATGATGGATATCGCTTTTAGTGATATTATTAATCAAAACATGGTCATTTACATGGATGATATCATGATATTTTCGAAGAAGTGTTCTAGCCACTTGCAACACTTAAAAGAAAAATACTTGATAAGTGCCAAAAAGTATGGGATTTCTTTGAATCCCAAGAAAAACATAGAAAAACATATTTGTTATGGCAAAAGGAAAGTTACCTAGCCACATCATTTTGAAGGATGGTATACTTGTTGATATAGAAAAAACCAAGGTAATCACACAAATCCCACCACCACACAACAAGAAGGTTATGCAATCATTTTTCAAGAAGAATAAGTTTGTAAGGAAATTTGCCTTCAACTTTGTGAGATCATAAAACCCCTTCTAAATATGATAAAGGAAGATGCAATCCTCCAATGGGTAGAAGTTGAGAGACAATATTTTGAAAAGATAAAAGTTTATCATTGCCCCTCCAGCTTTGTCTAGTCCAGCTTTTGATAAATACTTATATCTATATACATGTTCATCAAATCGCTCCCTTGTTATCGTACTCACTCAAAAATATAAGGAAGGGAGTGAGCTTTCAATTTCAGCATGAGCATGGGTCCTCAAGGTTCTAAACTCAATTATTCGATGGTTGAGAAACAAGCATTTATTGTGGTTAATGCAATTAACCAGTTCATGCCTTACATGTTGAAAAGACACGCAAAGGTGATTGTTTCTTATGATGTTAGATCATGGTTCATATAGAAAGAGCTTGGTGAAAGGAGATGAAACTAGATGATTGCAATCTAGTAGTATGATATCAACATTAAGGTAGTGACCATTGTTTGAGGACAGCGATTATGTAAACTAGCAACTAAGGGACAAGACTATGTTATCACAGAAGAGGTACAATGGGAAAATGGAGCATCAATGTATGCATCAAATGCCCTCTATATACCTACTAATATAGGTACATGGTACCATGATTTGAAGCATTATTTGCAATGCATATGGAGTCCTAGTTACTTAGATGCTAGGAAAATCAGAGTTGTGTGACTTAAGTATGTTCAATACCAACTCGTCAACAAAATTCTACTCAAGAAAAACTATGATGGGGTGCTATTGAGATACCTTAAGAAAGAAGATGAAGAAAAATGATTGAAAGGCTTGAGAAATGGTCCAATAGGTGGGAATTTCTCTAGAGATACCACCACTCACGAAGTGTTAATAGTTTGATATTATTGGCCTACGTTGTTTAAAGATGCACATGCACACCTAAGAAAGTGTAAAATATGTCAAACATGTGCATGAAAAGAAACCAATGCTTCATTTGCAACCCATTGTGATAGAAAAAACTTTTGAGCAATAGGAATTGGACTCTAAAGGTGACATCGGCCCACATTATTTAAAGCAACAAAAGTATATTTTAACTAACAAAGGCTACTTCACTCTGTGGACAAAAGTTGTTCCATTGACACATGTGAACAATTTAACAATTATTCAATTCATAGAACACCATCTCATCACTAGGTTTGGAGTTTTGTTTGTGTTAATGTTTGATAATGCTTCTTAGTTATCAAAAGTGGATTTAACTAAATATGCTTTAGGGAAAGGAATAGTCTTATGCTACTCGACCAACTATTATCTGCAAGGAACTGAGGTTGTGAAATCAATGAACAAGAAATTGTTTCACATCATCAAGAAAATGGAGATTGATCATCACTAAAATTGGCACAATGCACTTTCAAACACATGGTGGATGGATCAAGTTACCTTAAGGTAGCATAAAGAACTTCACCATACTTTCTCATATATGGAAAAGACACAATCCTACCATCAAACATCTTCTTTCACTCTTTGCAATTATCTCAAGCATAAGTGTTGAGCACTCCTCCATAGTGCAAAAATGAATCAATAGTTCATTAAAGTTAGAGGAGGAGAGGGAAAAGATAGTAATAAATTCACTACTCACCAAAAGATTGTTAAGAACTTATTACCTCCTCGTTGATCGATTGATTGCTTATGACATTTTATGATGTGATGTGTCTTCATGTCCCTGTGCGTAAGTATTATGCTTTGTTGTCGTAGGTGACATTGAAAGGCCAATTTAGAGAATAGACACATATCAACCAACATGAGATTGTGTGTAAGGCTAAGTACCAGTTAATGAGTAGAAGGGGATTAACAATGTTTGCATATGGGAATGACGCAAGGTAGTGTCCAACGTGAATTTAAATAATATGGAAGTAATGTTGGGTCGTGTCTAACAATGAAATTTCATAAGAACGAAGACCACACTATTGCATCACATGATTCACAATGATGTCACAAAAAACACAACACACTATTGCATCACATGATTCACAATGATGTCACAAAAAACACAACATAAACATGGTGGGCGGCACTTTAAGTGTCAAAATTAAGGATATGGCCAAAGCCACACATGAAAATTGGATGTTTGTATTTGTCTAAGCATATTATATGCATTATCACTCATTGAAAATCTTGCGGAAGAGTTTCAGACTAAATCCACAATTTTACCAAGTGTTTCCTCATAGGTACAGTGGGATCCCAACAACCTCCTTTGCAAATTAAAGTCAAACTAACATAATAGGATCTCAACAATGTCAAGCATCTAGATCAAAGCCTAAATCATAAGGATGAAATACAAACAAAAAAACTTGGATTCCAACCAACGCTTTTGCATATGGGTATGATGCAAGGCACTGACTAATGTGGATTTAAAGCATATGGCAGTGATTTGGGGCTACGCCTAGCAATGAAATATCAAAAGAACAAAGAATGCACCATTGCTTCACGTGATTCAAAATGATGGTGCCATAAACACACGATAAAAGGAGATGGTTAAAACCACTGTATGTTTAGCTTCATATAAGCATATTATCTGCATTTTCAATCATTGAAAAATATCGTGGAAGAGTTTTGGGCTAAATCAACAATTTTACCAAGTGTTTCCCTATAGGTACACTAGGTGCTCAAAGGCCTCCTCCATAGATTAAAATCCAATTAATATAATAGGATCTCAACAATGTCGAGCATCCAAATCAAATCTTATATGACAAGGATGGAAGATGAACAAAGAAACTTGGGTTGTAACAAAATGATTATTCACACAAAACCAATACTTTAGTCGTTTGGGCACTTTACATATATTTTTAGTCGTCTACAAAGTTGAGATTTTGAATGGTGAAAGGGTCTACCTAGAATTTTGGGGCATACAGACTCAACACAATCAACGAAATTCAATTCCAAGATCTGAAACTATAAAAACATTAATTGAAAAATTTATCGCAAGAGAAGTAGATTTTGCTTCTCGGTTTATTAAAGCACATGCAACAAGAACAAAATGATGCATCCAACCACTCATTGGAAAGGTCTCTATTTCTACTACACTCAACAAGTATTCCATCAATCTGAATCTATACGAGGGAGTTAAAGGTTTATGAAGGCTGAGAATTGAAAAGTTTCGATGATGCTTAAGTTAAATTTTTTAATGTTTGTCAAAGTTGCTCGAAAGTGTTTTTTAATCGCAATTTCCATGATGAAGTGTAGTTATGGTGTCCAAAATCAAGTTTGGAGGCTTGTTTCAAAGTGTGATTAAGCCTCAAGCCTTTGGACCCTTAATCACCCCATGTGACCACTAGAGAGTTGAACAAGCTATGAAATCAATGTGCAACCATGGATTTCTAGATGTCTAATAGTTCATATCATTAAAGATGTTTCAATAGTTAAGAGATGAAAATCTTAATTTATGTATCAATATTAAGCTTTATTTGTGCTCCAAGGTGGTTGATTTACCTCCCTCTCTTGAGGTGGGTGAAATTCAGTTGGCCCAAGCAAAATAAAAGACAAAAAGACAATTTTTAACCCAACAAAGGCCAAATCGTTGGCCTGAGCGGCCAACGGACCCTCACTGTGATTTGCTTCGCAGGCTCTCCAAGCAAACAATTGAGAGCCCAGAGATGCCAATCTCTCACTTGGCAACCCAACATCCCTTCATGCCTAGAAAAATGCCTTTTTGACTGTAACTCAAACGATTTGGGCATTTATTGGTAGATCACTCTCTTAGTGACGACATATACCCTCTTCTACTCAGTGATTTGGTGTCAAGCATTTACACTCATTAATTTGAGTTTCGTTTCATCTCTCAACAACTTGGGAGGTGAAGCATTGGGTTTTAAAAGGGAAAAATGTTGCCATTCTTCTCCCATTTCTCCATTATTCTTCTCTTTGTTTGATTTTTCATGTTCTGCAAGCTTAGACATTGTTGAAGCCATGGTAGCAATTAAACTCAAAGGAAAAACCCTTTGACAAACCATATGCAGGAGGGAGAGTGTGTGGCTCAATGGAAGTCGATTTGTAGATGATTCAACGACCAAAGCAACATATTGGTGAGTGTATGGTGGCAGCAATGTTTGTGTGAGATAAACCAAGTGAAAAACCTTCTCATTTTCAGCCATGGAAAACAAAATGTTGGGTTTTTAATGCCTAGAACAACTCTTGCACTTGAAAAAAAAAACGATTTTCCATCATTCCCATTGCAAGAGAGTAGCCAAAACATAAACAAAATCAATCTTGCACTAATGGAATGTGTTGTAAGCTTTTGCCATTGCTGAAAATGAAAGAGAAGCTTGCATTGGGGTTCCAAGCATTCTTCGTTGAGGTGGGAATGAGTGGATTGGAAATCATTTGAGGAATCTTCATTGTCATCGTTGTCATGGAATGTGTTGTAAGCTTTTGCCATTGCTGAATTTTCAACTCTAATTTGTTTATTTCAAAATGAGATCATGGATAAATTATGTCGGAGCCATTGCCTCTCTTGTTTCATTTTGCTCGTTACACTTGATGATTTTATTGCAGATCTGTAAATCAGATCGAGTGCTAAAGTTTGAGTTCATTCTTACATTATAAACATGAGAGATCCCAAGAAAGAAGAGACAGAACTATGCAAGAGAAACCATGCTCCAATATTGAATTTTTTGCTAAAACACTTCAGTTTTTGGACTTGTAAATTAAAATTATAGCTTTTATGCATTAACACATTTTTGTTTCAACTTCGCCATTGGTCTGATTTAATGTTCTAACTTGCATAAACATTGCAACCCCTATTGGGGAGGAATTTGCATTCAAAAGTTTCAAAACAAGCTTACATTTTGTTGTATTTTTATGTATAATTTGCAATTGAAATTCATGCATCGAAGACCATCTTACAAAATCAATGATTATTGGTTTTGCATAAAGAATCCATGTCCAGTTAAAGGCTTGCATGACCATCATGCCCTTGCATGATTTCAAAAGAAACAGATTTAACCAATGACATAAAAAAGAACTAGTCTTCTTTCACAAAGAAGCCATACAAGTAATTATTAGGTTTATGGTTTTATTGAGTAAAGAACTTCAAGATCTTCTTTAGTGGAAACCATTATCCACTAGTGAAAGAAGCCATACAAGTAATTATTAGGTTTATGGTTTTATCCACCAACTTTCACTTTTTACATACCTTTAAGAAAACTCACTCATCTTTTTCATATATATAGAGATTGAATCACTTGTAAAATTTGATTGTTTTTGCAAGCTTTCTCCAATGGATTCATGGAAGTTGTTTCATGTTGTTTTGTAGATTTTAGACAAATGAAGGAAGAACTTTTCTAAGCTAAAATGGCATGAAGGGACAAGTATTTGAGGGCATGTTCCAAGATCATATATGAAAGTTTTTACCATTTGTTTCAAGATAACATGGAAGTTCTTACCATTTTCTTCAAGCTAATAAATTCAAGGAGAAGAATACCACATGCGACTTCAAACTAGACATTTAACGAGACATATCAAGGCAAGGTTAAACAAGCCAAGGAAGTAAGTGAGAGACCAAATTTTTTTTATTCAAGTAAATTCACAAAAGAACAAAACAACAAGAATGAAAAGACAAATCATCTCCATCCAAAACATGAAAGAGGAAGTCTCCATGGTCAAGTTCTCGATTGTAATTTGAAAGCACAAAAAGGCAATTTTAAGAGGATGAACTACAAGCACAAAAGGACAAATTGGGGAGAAAGAATGCTTGAGAGAAGAAATGTAATTTTTCAATCTATTTGGAGTAAGGACAAAAACATGTGAAGTAGATTAGTCAAATAGAATTGGGAGGCCAACTTTCGCAAAGGTTGAAGGCCAAGAGTCGAGTAGTTAGAAAGCCAAAAATCATTAGGATTTCTTTATAAAAGAGACCTTTGAATTCTTGCAAAGGGTCCCTCATTTGGCTTTGTAATATATCTTCATATGTTGAATAGAGTGGCATTGTTAGTTTGTGCTTCATACTCTTGTGAAATTGTTGATGGTCGTGGACTATTCTCACTTCACCACTTTCTTGGTTGCTTGTCAGGATGAACGTGTCTCTTGTGAATGTTGTAGCTTAATCAACATTATCTTTCTGATGTTCACGCTTACTTACCATATACACTGCTAACTTGTTGGATGTAACTCTAGAGATACATAATCCATCTTTGATATTTAGAGTAATCTTGGGTTATTGTGCAAATGATAGAGGTGGACTATTCTCCATTCCCTTTGCATGTCTTTCCTTGAATTATATCTAACACTTTGATGCAAAACAAGTTCTCTCTTGACAATTCATAGGCTATCCTCGATCCTCAAAGTGTGCCTTGAGGTTTGGTGCCAACAGTGGATTGGTAGATTATTCTCCCTACTCTTTGCACATTCCTTTTGTTTCATGTCAAATTGGTTCTTGTAAATGCATGCTCCTAATTAGGATAGGATAGGAAGTTAGATAGATTAGATATGACTAGATTAAATTACATCTTGCATCCATGTATTAGTTGCATCTCATTTAAAGCATAAGAAACCAATGGCAAACCAAGCTTTAATCGTTAAAGCTTAGAGAACCCATCGATAGTTGGGCCATATACAAAGGGTTGGCCATTTTAGTGGAGAAAGGTCTAATTGGGTCCTTTCAACCGGCTGAACCTATATAGTTGACATGAGACACTTTCCTATCATACCATTTTGCATTTGATGTCCATGACATCAACCACTTACTATCACACTTATCTTGCTATTACATAACCTATTCAACATGTAGGTTAGTTTACCACAGAAGTTCATGCATAACCATATATTATTGTCACGTGATTATATTTAAAACATATCATTAAACTTGATATCCACATACCAATATCCTTTAATCAAAACTTGCATGCAAGAATTAAATCATATAACATTTTTCATTAACAACATAACAATAATCATTCATAGTATTTACACATGTAGGTCCACATGTCCATAATTCGAAGTTCCAATGTTAATTAATGTTTCACAGATAATACGAAAAATGAAAATACAATTAGACCATTAGTAAATTTAGTTGCCTAGGTCAAAATGGGGCATTATAATAAGATCCATTATTCCTCTCTTGTTGATCTTGACACCAAATTCCAAATGCATTCAGTGGCTCACACACACTTATTCTGTCTTTTGGAGTCTTGGTCTTATCCTAGTCTACAACATGTATCAAAACCCCTACAATATCTTAAGAGTACCATTGATGAAATTCATTTTCAATAGTGCTATGTAGTGACAAAACAAGGAGGATTTGAAGGAGAAAGTGTAAAGATATCATCATCTACTATGGATCCAAGTCGGATTATGTTCCCAATATCTTTGCACCTTAAATCTTTGGGCTCACTTATTTTATTGTTTAAGTTAGCCTTTTAGTGTGATTGTGTTTAGAATGTACTTCACATGGTGTGGAAACAAAGGATATAATATCTAAAGCTCTCCTTAGGAATACACATTCCTCAACTTATTTAGGTGGGGGATTTTGGAATGTCTTTTTTTTTTCAATTCTCTTTTAGCCTTATTATTTTCCTTCTTTATTTTGTCTCATTGGCTTCAATGCCACCATTCTCTACCAATATAGAGGTAGTATTTCTTGCATCTTCTATCTTTTTCCATATAGAATTGGTCATCTACTTCCTTGCCACCTGATTTGGTGACTTGGCAGTTTTCCCATCAAAATTGGCCTTTTGTCAAATCCCATTTTTCTGATCACCTCATCAAGTGACTTAGCTCATTTTTCCATCTAATTTTGTTTTTTGTTGAACTATAATTGGTGGCTTGACACCTTTCACATCTCAATTGGGATTTTTCCAAATCCTTCTTGCCTTAGCATATGTCCTACTCCAATAGAATTTGCTTGCATTTAGAATATCACAACACTATTGACCCATGATGTCATTGTCTTGACTTGATATTTCAACCTATTATAGTTTTCCCTATTGTAACTCTTTTCCAATCCTTTTTTTAATTGTGTCTGACACCTTGACCACTGACCATTCTTTTGTTAGAGCACAATATGCCTATTGTTTGCCTACTTGTCATTTCATTTAACTAATGTTGCACCCACCCTTTTGATCTCACATTAGTGGTACCCACCAACCACTTACCCACATTTCACCTTAACATTGTGATTTGGCATCCCACCGAAGCTCCAATTGCATATGTAACTATACAACACCCCAGGGATTCAAAAAAGGACCAATAAAACATTCAATACAAATACAAGATTGAAGGATGAATGCAATTCTACCAAAGTGAAATAGGAATGCAATGGCGAGGACTTTTGTGCTTGGTTCAATAATCATGCACCATTAGGATTAGAGAAATCATCAACTCAAACCTCCCATGGGGGAAGCATAGCTCAAACTCCATATTAAGCAACCAATAGTTTTGTTCATTATGTTGATAGCTAGACAACCACCTCCTCCTATTTTGTTAAAGCATGGTATACTTATCATTTGCCCACTTGTCATTTAATTTAGTAAATTTTGTCCTCAATCCCACATTAGTGTCCCGCCAATTACTTTCCCATGTACCTATACAAGACCATGGGGATAGATAAAAGACCAAAAAAACATTCAACATGGATACAAAGGTTGAAGGATGAATGGAATCCTATTAAAGTGCAATGAAAATATAATGGCTAGGACTTGTGTGCTTAGTCTAATAATCACGCAACATTAGGAATAAGAGAGATGATCAACTCAAACTTCTCATAGGTGAAGCATAACTCACACTTTGCAGGAAGCAACACTTAATATTCATCATCATTCCCTTAATGAGAATGGCTCATTTTATGCCTTCACTACCAACCATCTTTTGTAACACATTGTGCACTAGAATCACCATCTAAATGGACAAATGTAGAAGAGGAACTAGGGTCAACTCACATGAACCAATGCGCTCAATAAAAAAGCACAATCCCATCCCTCTTCCTTTACTATACCTTTTTTTCCAACGTCTCGATACACACAATAATCATTATACATGTGAACTCAATAAGTAAACAATTTCTCCCATTAATTGAGAGGCATGTAGATGAGGCTCATAATAAACCTGGTGGGGCCACATAGGGGACTTCTGAGGAAATAGTCAATTAGTCATCCAACTCTTAGGGTACAATACAATTACTAAAAATACCATGGCCAAAACATAGATTTAAGGGTATTTAATAGTATTTAAGCCCAACACTAGCTAATGGCAATTCATGTGATGAGCACAAGGCTAATCAAACTTGTCCTTATGCACATGTCCTTGTCCCTATTACAAAAGCATCCAACTATGTCCTTATCCATGTTACAAAAGCACCCAACCATTTCCTTAAATTGGCCTTTACTTTTACTTTATGGCAAGCCCATAAACATGTAATTTCCAACTATAAACATACCATAAAATATACATTTTCATTCAACAATTTCAAGTAAAAGTGAAGTACCTAGTTGGTGATTCATCAAGATAGTGCACTGTGATAAAGCAACATCCATTAAAAAAAAACAAATAATAGCCCCATACTTTGTTATAAATTAGATTAAGATAGAGAACTAAGCATGCAAATCAACCATTTTACAAGCCCAAGAACCATGACAGAGCCATACCAAATTAATTTTCAAAAACCATCATACTTGGGTATAACCCTAGTTCTATGCTGAATAAACCCAAAAGAGCATTGGCTTGTTTAGTCTCCAAACCTACCACCCAACTACAAATAATTCATTGATTTCCTTGAAAAGGATTTTCCCAAAATCTTCACCAATAATAAAAGTTATCAACTTTAAACTTAGTGATTTACCTCTATAATAGAGATACAACAATCCAATCTACACCTTGTTTGGAAACCTTCACAACATGGGTTAATGGAAGAGTGATGATACCTTAAATAGGAAGAATTCTTCTACTCGATTGCCAAATTACATGGGTTTAAGGGCTCAACATGCTAATCTTTTATTCATTCTTTTGATTTTCCTTTGAAATAGGATAGAACTAGTGATAATGTTAGCCCTTGGATCAATGAGATCTCTCTCAATGGCTCCAAGGCCCACTCAT
>ML795891.1:19571-31351 GCA_009831015.1 Picea engelmannii
AGCTCATAAAGAAGTTAGATCACATTCCAGAAGTTTCAATCCCCAACACCTCAGCGAGAAGAAAAGCGTTATCCTTCGCCTCTAGAGCACTTGTCGGCCAATTCATGGGATTATGGCCCTCACCTCGACATATTGATCTTTGGATTGAGCGGAACTGACATCCCCTGGTCCAAGGACATATGAATAACTTCTTGTGTGGTAAGGGTTTTTATATCTTTTATTTTGAGCTTAAATCAGATAGAGGACTCCTTTTCAGAAACAACCCCTACTTATTTGGGCCGAAAGGGTTATACCTAAACAAATGGATGCCATATTTCGACCCTGAAAATGGCATTCCCTCTGCAGTGCCAGTGTGGGTAAGACTTCCTCATCCGCCTTTCCACTGCTGGGGTGATGAAGTCCTGGAAAACATAGGAGATACCTTGGGAAAATACATATATAGGGAAGAACCCAGATCTAGCCTTTATTCTCATGCTAGGATCTTTGTGGAAGTAGATCGAGAAAAAGGGCTTCCGAAAGCAATCAAACTAAAGTTGGACGACTGGATCCACATCTAGAAATTAGACTATGAGCATCTCTCGTTCAAATGAAAATCATGTCACAAATACAGAAATTTTGCAAAGAATTGCCCCAACAATAAGAAACCCTCAGAATTTGATGCATCACATCAGGAAGACAGCCGATAGCAGGTTCAAAAGAAAGCTTCCAGCGGCAAAAACACTAGTTCACGATTAGGGCCCTCAATTCNTCATAACTCCTTTGGTCCACTCGGAGAATCCTCTTCAAGGCAAATTCCACCTACAGTTATAGACCCCCTTCCTCCCTCTGCCCCTCCCTCAATCGACATTGTTGACGAGTCAGATTAAGACGACCCCTTCATGAAGGGATCGCAAGGATCATCACAGCAGGGAAATGCATCTCCTCAATCGCACACTCAACATACTCAAGAAAAATAAGACAAAGAAATCCCACCAAAAAAGTCAAGAAAATTGATGCGACGAATGAATAAGGAGTCAGAGAGGAAGCAACTACAAAATAAAACGCCCAAGGAAAACAACAAGTCATAGAAAATACTATATACACTTCAACAAGAAAAGTCAACAAGAAAAGCAAGAACTAGAGGAATGGACCACTCGGCTTATGGAAGCCGAGCCTCCTCCACCCCCCTCCAATGATCTTTCTCTCTTGGAACTGCAGGGGCTTCAACAACAAATCTAAAGCCAAAGTGCTAAAAGACCTAAACAAAATGAGCAACCCCTTAGTTATTCTCCTCCAGGAAACCAAAATGGAATCTTCTTCTCTTTTAGAAGAAAAAAAAAAGTTTACAACACCACAGGCGGGGAGGCTGTTAGCTCTCAGGGAGTCTCTGGCGGCATCACAACTCTTTGGAACGAACAAATATGGACTTCTGAGGTAATATTGGAAACCCAAAGCTGGCTCTTAACAGTTTTAAAAAACAAGGACAATAATAGTATCATTTATGTTGTTAATGTCTACATGCCAAACTCGTATAAAGACAAAATGGCCACTTGGAATTCTCTCTCAGAACTCATAAACTCCATAGATCCTTCCTCTTGCATAATCGGGGGTGACTTCAACACCCACCTCAGTCCTGGGAAAAAAAAAGGGGGAAGCAAAGTAAGATATCCATTCTCAGAAAATCTCATTGATCTCATCTCAGATTGGGATTTGCAAGACATCAAACCCTCAAAAGGAAAATATACTTGGAACAATAGATGCAATGGCCTTAACCATATAGCAACCCGCCTTGATCATTTTTTGATCAGTAGCAATTTCCTCCTCTCCCCCTTTGTTATCTCCTCTCCAATTCTCCCCTTCGTTGTCTCAGATCATAAACCTATCTCCCTCTCCTTCCTTTCTCCTCAAAATTTTGGCCCCCTCCCCTTCCGTTTCAACCAACTTTGGTTGGACAATCCAACCATCCCTTCTTTAGTTTCAAATGCGTGGACCACTCCCTTCTCTGGCTCCCTGAATTTTTTCTGGGAAAGCAAGCTAAAAGCAGTCAAATCTTCTCTCAAAGATTGGGTAAAAAATTCGTTTATTCCACCTCAACAAGAAAAGAAAAAAAAAATAGAGCTGTAATATCCCGTGGTCGTGCCCCTAGTTATATTATGAATTGTAATCATGTTTTGATAGGCTAGTGAGCCGAGTGTTGATAAGCTGGTGGGCTTATGTGCTTATTAGGTCGGAGAGCCTAAGTGTTAAAGGCAAGGAGCCTATTTTTGTATATGTAATTATGAAGAACATTAATAAAGATTAAACATCGCTGCGTACAGACCGACCACGAAGAAAGAGTGATGGGGGAATAAGCTTCCACATTTGGGTAAGGGAAAGGAGGCTGAAAGGTTGGAAAGAGGGGCTAAGCTTAGGGGCTTAAGTCCTTGGGAATAATAATTTATTATTATTCCAAAGTGGTGTGAAAGGTATACTTTTATCCTAAGTTCATGGAAAAGGGAACACATACTTGATGGAGTGCATGCAGCTTCATGGGTGACATGTGTCGGCCCAGGCACATGCAATTTAACCCAAGAATTGAGCTGTGATGGGGGTTCATCCTCCATTTTGTCGTCCGTGGTCTAAACCATTTGAGTCTATGTCGACCTCTGCTTAATTTTCTTGTCAAGCATTCCTGAAAACCAGAACCGTGAATCATGTGGCCTTTGTATTCGACCTTTACAATATTCACGCACACACCTAAGACCCGAAATCCATGAGTCGTTCTACGATTCTTCCATACTCCGCCTGAGTTCACTGGAATATTTCCCGAGAACCGTTTTGTCTTTGCACTAGACCTTTGCATACCTCACGCAACTTTGAAACCCGAAACTGTGAGGCCAACCTATGATGTTTCCTGAGAAGCCGACACATCCTCAGTCTGTACCGTTTTACCCTTGCGTTGGACCACTACATAACCACGCACATATGAGAAAATAGTCGGGAGGGAAAGGTCGACCTGCGTGTCCTGTGAACCAGGTTTATCCACACTACAAATCCGAGTCCGTGCTTAACCGTTTGGGTTGCTGTCTTTTGTGGAACCTGAGCATACCGTAATTGTCTATGTTGTGTGTGTTATAACTATGGGTTGTTGTGGCCACGCAGTCCCTTGGATGAGCGTGATTAACTACCATCATTTGTTCCTTGCTAGCATTATTGTTGTCCTCCTTGTGCTGGAATGAAGTTGAGGAAGTAGGTTGTCAGGCCTGTGTGCAACACTCTCTCTAGGTGAGAGAGGTGGTTGTGGTTGAAGAAGCAAGTTGTCAGGCCCGTGAGCAACTCTCTCTAGGTGAGAGAGTGCACGGAGGAAGTGAGAACTCCTAGAAGGGGTCTTGTAGCTGCCATAGAGCTCAGAGAATTTCGGTCCGACCAGTTGATGAAGCCCAAGGCAAGGGAGGTTTAGCAGTCAAAGAACTGTCCTAGTGACAGTGAAGGTGTATACTCGTGGGGTGGGATAAGCATGTGGGGAATGAGATTCTGTGAGCAATGGGCATAAGTGGCTCCTGGTAGAGAATCCTTCCTCATAAATTGTGTGTCTTCCTGTTGACCTTGCCTAGCTTAGGATTCCCTTGCCTAGTGGAGCTTAGTCCCAACTCGGGGGTGACCTACTACTGAGAGTGATGAGCAGCGTGGTCTAGGGCTAGGAGGTTCGTGGAAGGTCTGCATGAAGTTGGTGGTGTTACGCTAGTCTAAAATATAAGTATTAACTCTGTACTTAATTTATATGTGATGCATGTCTGTATCTTGAAATGTTATCATGTATTCCGTTGCAAGTTTGAATTTCTATTAAATTTGTTTAAGTCTGTATGACATCAGTAAATCCATGTTAAATATGTTAATTTGATTTAATGCATATTATTTATAAGTATATATATATATATATATATATATATATATATATATATATATATTTCACATAGTAGTGTTTCCCGACAGTGGGGGTTGATGGTCGGGGACGTTATAATATGGTATCAAAGCCCATAGTTTCAACGCTGACTCCTGAGCCTGGATGGGCTGGATAAGTGGTCTTTGGACCCAAGGTTTCAAGTGGAAATGGTGTTCGGATGGAACCAATTTCGAACCTTAGAATATTTCTGAGTGCCAAGGGGTTACTTGGTCGTATTACGAAGCTCAGGAGGAGTAGCGATAAAATAAAACCGCAACCGACGTGGTATTTGACCACAGAGAGAAAGAGCTCAACACTTGGGGTGTGGGAGCCATAGGATCTGTTCGGAAGGAAGGGAAACCCTTTTTATGACTGTCAGATCTAGAGAAGGTGCAGGAGGGTTATCCTGGAAGCCTATCGAAGTTTGGTAATCAGGAGAAGCGGGGTGCACTAAAGCACAAACTTTCGAAGTCCCGGAAGAGATCTACATCGTAGATCTGAGGGGAGAAGCTTGACCGTTAGATCTTGGAGAAGTCACGCATGGGTTATTGCGAGAATCCTTCAGAGTTCATAGATCGAAAGATTTAAAGTGAAGAGAAGTGAAAACCTCCAAAGCAAGAAATCGCGAAGTGGATCTCGACCGTTGGTTGTGGGAGAGATAAAGACTATCGATTATCCAGGGAAAGTTCAGAATTGCGGCAATCGGGAGAAGGGGAATGTGATGACGCACAAACTTCTGAAGCCCGAAGTTTCGAAGTGAAAGGGTAGACTTGGTGGGGCTGGATGATGTCACCTGGGGTGACGTGGACCTTTCTAGGTGTACCACTTGCCATTGCCTTAGTTGGTGACAACTGTACTATGTGGGCCCGGAGGATAGAGAAGTCATAAGTTCGTAATTCAGGAGATTGAAAGGGAAGCAAGCGGGAATATTCCAGAAACCGAAGTCCCGAAGTCCCGGAACTCAAACACCTGAGGTTCCATAGTGTGTGTCCGCCATAGGATGTTGGGTAGACGTGGACGGTTGATCCACTCTACTTCGCAAGTTTAGTAACTCGGAACTCTGAGAGATTGTTGTGTTACGCTTTGAAATTTCCAAGGGCCGAAGACCCGAGTAGCACCTTTTTATCTAGCGCTTGGTCACGACCCATGGTCGCGTGGGTTGGGGACTGAGAGAAAGGGGCTAGTGCTCGAAAACTTAGCAGAGCAGAGCTTCAAAAGAATAAATCTGCAGGGATTCTTGATTGAACGAGAATCACAGAGTATGAAAAATGAACGTTTTCTTGAATCGGATTTGTTTATGAATGTTGTGGGATTTGTTAAGGAATGATGGCCTGAAAAATTACGGTTGTCTGCACATTGTGTTTGCAGAAGTTTAACGAGTGCCATAACTGAATGGAATTTCCATTGAGTGAAAAAGAAATGGAAGAGGCACAGACTGCTTCCAGTTCTGAGGATGAAGCAAAAGGAATGGATGTCCATTTAGGATTTGAAGGATCGAACTCCAATGGACATGGAGAAGAGATAGATAAGGAAGGACATATGATGAAAATCATTGAACGATTAAAACAAATGCCCAGACTCACTGAGCATATAACAGAAAGCTCATGAAAGCTAAGGAACAATAGGAAGAATTCGACTTAAAGTTGATAAAGAGTCTGGAGAGAATAGAAAATAATTTGGACAAGGAGAGAGACTCTAGAAAAACAGGGAGTCACCAGACTTTTGAGGGAAGAATATCAAGGAGTGTTGGTAGACACCATCATCACTCTCAAGGTCGCTCCAAGAAGAGGGCATGCAGTAGTTCAAGGTTCAAGCCCATCTCCTACCAGAAAACATAGGAGATCTGGAGTGGATGAACTGAAGGGTGAAATGAACAAGATTAAGCCTCCTACGTTTGATGGAGAACATAAAAAGGAGGAAGATGCTGAAACATGGTTGCTTGGCATGAGGAAATATTTCCAACTGCAAAATTATTCCTCTCATGTCAAAGGAAGAATTTCAATGTATCAACTGAAAGGAAAAGCATCCATGTGGTGGGATAAAATTGTGCAGGTGCAACACATTAGAGAGAAATATATCACTTGGAAAGAATTCAAGAGGTATTTCGAGAATAAATACTTGACTAAGAGATATTATGAAAGAAAGATGAAAGAGTTCTTTGAACTCAAGATGGGCAACATGACCATTGATGAATGCGAGCGAAGATTTTTGGAATTGCTGAAGTATGTTACGTTCATCAAGGATGAGACTGTCAATATTCAGAGGTATCTAAGTGGATTTCCACCTTCCATTGGTGACAAGATTCAGTATTATGACCCTAAGACTTTGGAAGAAACTATAAGAAGAGAGAAATGCTTATATGAGCATCAAAGAGAGAAGCCTACCTTCCAGAAGGCTTGGGAAGACAAGAAGAAATTCTAAATGGATCAGAGGAAGAAGGGAACTAAGGCACCTTTTTTCAGGAACAATACTTAGGGACAACCATCTTTTAGAGAGCCTAGGAAGGCTAAAGTGGGTGGGAAAATGTAAAGAACGCCACCTATGGAATGTTGGGGTTGTAAAGGGAACCATAGGTACAGGTATTGCCCCCACAGAAATGATAAAGTGAGAGTTGTCCACAATGTACAGTAGGCTGAAACAGTGGAGGACATTGGCAGTAGAATGCCAAGGATCTACGCAGCCCTAGACAACAAGAAAGCTGAATATCAGTCACACATTATTGAAGTGGAAGGTATGATCAACAACCATGCCTTTACTATTTTAATTGATTTAGGGGCTAGCCATAGTTATATATATCCTAGAGTGGTGGAAAGTTTTCAATTGTCGAGAAGCAAACATGAAACGTCTTGGTTAGTGCAGCTAGCTACGGGAACCATGAGAAAAGACACTGAGTTAGTTAAGTCCTATCCGGTGGACATGAATGGACTGAGCATAAAGGCTGAATTGAACATTCTGCCTTTAGGTTCTTATGACTATCTAATTGGGATGGACTAGTTGGACTAGCACCATGCCATCTTGGACTGTCATAATAAGGCATTCACTTGCCTGGATGAGGAAGGAAATCGGAAAATAGTCCAAGGAATTCCTAGAGTTATTGTTGTTAGATAAATCTCATCCATGCAGCTGAAGAAGTGCTACAGGGAGGGTTGTCAATTATTTTCAGCCCATGTGGAGGAAGCATCTAAGGATGAGGTCTCAAAAATTGGAGATCATGCAGTACTAAAGGAGTTTGAAGATGTATTTTGGGAGGTACCTGGACTACCTTCGAAAAGAGATATTGACTTCTCTGTAAACTTGATGCCTGGAGCATCTCCAGTGTCGAAAGCTCCTTATAGAATGAGTACGCCAAAGATGAAAGAATTGTAGTTGTAGCTTGAAGAGATTATGAAGAAGGGGTACATACGCCCAAGTGTGTCACCTTGGGGTGCCCCAGTCCTGTTCATGAAGAAGAAGGATGGGACATTGATATTGTGCATCAATTTCAAACATTTGAACAAAGTAATTGTAAAGAACAAATATCCTCTGCCAAGGATTGATGACCTCTTCGATCAGTTGAAGGATGCAAAGATATTTTCGAAGATAGATCTTAGGTCGGGATATCACCAGGTAAGGATAAAGGATGAAGACATCAACAATACCACCTTTAGAACAAGGTATGGTCATTACGAGTTCACAATGGTGTCATTTGGGCTGTCAAATGCACCCGTTGTTTTTATGTGCCTGATGAATGGTGTATTGAGGGACTATCTAGACAAGTTTGTCATAGTATTCTTTGATGGAATTTTGGTGTATTCCAAGTCAGAGGAAGAGCATGAACAACATATGAGGATGGTGTTACAGGTGCTAAGAGAGCACCAACTGTATGCCAAGTTGAGCAAATGATCATTTTATCAAAAGCAGATACATTACTTGGGGCATATTATTTCGAAGGATGGGATAGTTGTAGATCCTGAGAAGATTGAGGCCATCAGAGAATGGCCAGCGCCAAATAATGTGATGGAAGTCAGATCCTTTATGGGTTTGTCTGGTTATTATAGAAGGTTTATCACAGGGTTCTTGAGGATAGCTCACCCTATCACTTCCTTGCAAAGGAAGGAGAAGAAATTTCAGTGGACAGAATATTGTGAGAAAATATTTCAGTGATTGAAGCAACTGTTAACCAATGCTCCAATCCTAAGGATCACAGATCCGAATGAAGATTTCATGGTGTGCACATATGCATGCAAAGAAGGACTAGGAGGAGTCCTCGGTCAAAATGGATTCGTAATCTGTCATGAATCCAGAAAGTTGAAAGAGCACAAAAGGAACTATGCAACTCATGATTTGGAGTTGGCGGCCATAGTACACGCTCTAAATGAATGGAAGCATTACCTCATGGGAAGGAGGCTCCAACCGAGGATAGACCATATCGGTCTGAAGTACTTGTTTGATCAACCAACCTTGAACGCTAGACAGAGTAGGTGGTTGGAGTTTCTCTGTGAGTACGATTTTGATATCAAGCATATTAAAGGGAAGGAGAATAAAGTGGTTGATGCACTCGACAAGAGAGTACATGAATTGCATGCTACGACCATTAGCATGTACTGAAGTGATATTAAAAGCATAATTTTGGAGGTTGCAAATGCAGATTTGCAGTACAGGTATTTAGTAGCAAAGCTATAGCAAAGTGAGATGCCACAGAAAGCAGAAAACTATAAATTGGAAGCTGATGAAATACTTCTGTACAAGAACAAAATTCATGTACCCAATGTCCAGGACTTGAAATTTATGATTTTGAAAGAAATGCATAATGTGCCTTATGCAGGGCACCCTGGATATTAGAAAACAGTGGCAACAGTCAAAAGCCATTACTTTTGGCCATGTATGAAGAAAGAGATTGTTGAATACATCGCTAGCTGTATGGAGTGTCATAAAGTTAAAGCTAAGCACAGGCACCCAACAGGGTTGCTGCAGCCTTTACCCATTCCTGAGTGGAAGTGGGAAGTGGTGACAATAGATTTCGTCACAGGATTGCCCAGAACAAGAAAGCAACATGATTCAATCATGGTGGTGGTGGACAAGCTTACGAAAGCTGCCCATTTTATTCCATTGAAGACTACTCATAAGGCAACTAACGTTGTTGATATCTTTATGAGAGAAGTGGCACGATTGCACAGAATTCCCAAGACAATTGTGTTTGACAGAGACCCGAAATTTACCTCAAATTTCTAGAAAGGGTTATTCAAGGGGTTCAGAACGAATCTGAACTTCAGTGCAACCTATCATCCTGAGTCGTATGGGAAGACAGAGCAGGTGAATCGAGTAATAGAAGACATATTGATGATGTGTGTGATGGACAAACCATCGAAATGGGAAGACTACCTACACTTGGTAGAATTAGCCTACAACAATGGGTATCAAGCATCGTTGAAGATGAGCCCATTTGAAGCACTTTATGGCAGAAAATGCAATACTCCAGTAAGTTGGGATAATCCAGCTGATAGGGCATTAGTTGGGCCAGAGTTGCTCAAGGAAATGGAAGAACAAATGCTAAAAATTAAGCAGAATTTGAAAGTTGTCCAAGACAGGCAGAAAAGTTATGCTTATAAAAACAGAACCCACAGAGAGTTTAAAGTGGGTGATCATGTTTTCCTGAAAGTGAAAGCCAATAGAAGTTCCATGAAGCTGGGAAACTGTGCCAAGTTGGCAGCCAGATTTTTTGGGCCATTTGAAATCCTAGAAAGGATTGGACCAGTTGCATATATGCTTTCATTACCTGCATCCATGACTGTACATAATCTGTTTCATGTTTCATTGCTTAAGAAATATATACCTGATGCTAATCATGTTATCGATTGGAATGTGATTCAGGTGGAGCAAGAAGGTGTATTGCAAGTGCATCCTGTGCGCATATTGGATCGGAAAAGAAAACAACTCCGTAATCAAGCCATAGGGCTTGTAAAGGTATAATGGACCTAGTAAGGTCCTAAGGACATGACATGGGAGCATGGGGATGCTATGCGGGCATAATACCCACATTTTTTTGAATATTTTGAAAATCTTGTTGATGTTGTGTAAAAGTTGCATAGAGGACAGTGCAAAAATAAGGGGAGGGGATTGTAATATCCCCCGGTCGTGCCCCAGTTATATTATGAATTGTAATCATGTTTTGATAGGTTGGTGAGACGAGTGTTGATAAGATGGTGGGATTATGTGCTTATTAGGCTAGAGAGCCTAAGTGTTAAAGGCCAGGAGTCTGTTTTTGTATATGTAATTATGCAGAACATTAATAAAGATTAAACATCGCTGCGTGCAGATCGACCACGAAGAAAGAGTGATGGGGGACTAAGATTCCACAAGGTGGGTAAATGAAAGGGGGCTGAAAAATTGGAAAGAGGAGCTAATCTTAGGGGCTTAAGTCCTTGGGAATAATATTTTTTTATTATTCCAAAGTGGTGTGAAAGGTATACTTTTATTCTAATTTCTTGGAAAAGGGAACACATACTTGATGGAGTGCATGCAACTTCATGGGAAATATGTGTGGGCCTAGGAACATGCAATTTAACCCAAGAATTGAGTCATGATGGGGGTTCGTCCTCCATTCTGCCATCCGCGGTCTGAACCGTTTGAGTCTGTGTTCTACCTCTGCTTAATTTTCTTGTCAAGCATTCTTGAAAACGAGAACCGTGAATCACGTGGCCTCTGTATTTGACCTTTGCAATATTCACGCACGCACCTAAGACACGAAATCCGTGATTCATTTTGCGATTATTCCATACTCCGTCTGAGTTCACTGGAATCTTTCCCAAGAACCGTTTTGTCTCTACACTGGACCTTTGCATACCTCATGTAGCTTTGAAACCTGAAACCATGAGGCCAACCTATGATGTTTCCTGAGAAGCCGACACATCCTCAGTCTGTACCATTTTACCCTTGTGTTGGACCTCTACATAACCATGCACATATGAGAAACCAGTCAGGAGGGAAAGTTCGACCTGCATGTCTTGTGAACCAGTTTTATCCACACTGCAAATCTGAGTTCGTGCTTAACCATTTGGGTGGTTGTCTTCTATGGAACCTAAGCATACCGTAATTGTCTATGCCGTGTGTGTTATCACTGTGGGTTGTTTTGGCCACGCAGTCCCTTGGCTGAGCATGATTAGCTACCGTCATCTGTTCCTTGCTGAGATTTACTGTTGTCCTACTTGTGCTAGAACAAAGATGAAGAAGCAGGTTGTCAGGCCTGTGTGCAACACTCTCTCCAGGTGAGAGAGGTGGTTATGGTTGAAGAAGCAGGTTGTCAGGCCTATGAGTGACTCTCTCTAAGTGAGAGAGTGCATGGAGGAAGTGAGAACTCCTGGAAGGGGTCATGTAGCTGTCACAAAGCTTGAAAAATTCTGGTCCGGCCTATTGCTGAAGCCCAAGGCAAGGGAGGTTTAGCAACCGAAGGAATGTCCTGGTGACAGTGAAGGTGTATACTCTTGGGGTGGGACAAACATGTGGGGAATGAGAGTCTATGAGCAATGGGCATAAGTGGCTCCTGGGAGAGAATCCTTCCTCATAAACTCTGTGTCTTCCTGTTGACCTTGCCTAGCCTAGGATTCCCTTTCCCGGTGGAGCTTAGTCCCAGCTCGAGGGTGACCTACCGCTGAGGGTGATGAGCAGTGCGGTCTAAGGCTGGGAGGTTTGTGGAAGGCCTGTACGTAGTTGGTGGTGTTATGCCAGTCTAAAAGATAAGTATTAACTCTGTACTTAATTTATATGTGATGCATGTTCGTGTCTTGAAATGTGATCATGTATTCTATTGCAAGTTTGAATTTTTGTTAAACCTGTTTAAGTCTGTATGGTAGCAGTAAATCCACGTTAAATGTGTTAATTTAATTTAATGCATATTCTTTAT
>ML795891.1:47840-101334 GCA_009831015.1 Picea engelmannii
CCAGACTAGGGGAATGGGATGGATGAGCGGGGTTTTAAGATGAAAAAGTGAGAATATGAGGGGAGCGGACGATGGTTCTTCAAACCCCCATTAGTGGCTGCCCAAAACCCATGAATACCAACTTACTAAGCTACCCAGTCAATTACTCCAACAGTGGTCAAGTAGATTAGTGTAAAGTCTAAGCAGTTATCTGAAATGAAAGAGATCTAATGCATACATAAGAGGGTTATAATGATCAAATATGACACATACCATGATAGCTCGGACCAATTACCTCATGGAGCAAGAGCCCTCTCTGATGCAAGTCCAGGCCGGTAGTGATGGAGGCTGGTACTGCTGGCAGGACAAAGCTGGCTGGGAAGAAGAAGATGGGTCCTCCAGGACCATGCTCAGGTCGCTCCTGCTCTCGGTACTCCATGTCTAGGACCATGTGGGCCTCGAGACATGATCTTCTAGTTATCCCTAGATATCGGGGATAACAGGCCCCAATGGGATAAGTTGGTACATCAACTTCTCGGGCTTGTAACTTTTGCATATGATCTATGTTTTAGGCGCACCATAGTCTGTTGGGAAGGTCTATTTGAGGACCACACATTTTACTATCACATTCTGACTTCGTCTACAATGTGACTGTGGCGGGCCCAAAAAACGTTGTTTAGGGCCTCAAAACTCCCCTAGAAGTTTAGGACCCGAAAAGCTAGAAAAACATTGCCAAGATGAAAATTGTATGTGAGCCAGTTGGAAGAGGTGGGTTGCCACCGATATCCAACTGTATCAATAATCCCCCCTTAGGAAGCAATGGTCTCCATTGCATTGATTTCCCCCATTAGATGAGGAAATTTGTGTTGAATTTGGCCTCGAGTGAGCCACTTGCCTTGGTGCAGGAGTTTCCTCGCTTTGACAATACGATAAAGTTGAAGCTTATATTGGCGAGTGTCCTTGACCTGTGTGTCCACGATATGATCAGTGGATGTGTTCTGTTATCTCTGAGGTGTCCAATAATGGTGGAAACTATGACTGAAGGAGGTCCACATTAAACATTGGGTGCAAGCCAAGGAAGGGGGGAATGTTAAGCTCAAAAACATTGTCACCTATATCCTTGGTGATGGTGTAAGGTCCATAGCAGAGTGGAAAAAGCTTCCAATGGGGTCCTGTAAGATGTTCTTTCTGAAAATGCAACCAAAATTTATCTCCCACTTGAAACTTGTGTGACACCCAATGTTGATCATGGCGTAACTTGTAATTGGCATTGGACTTATACAAAATATATTAAACCTATTGGCGAATGTGTTGGATTCATTCAATGAATCAGGTGGCTTTGTCAGCTTCAGTTTGAGCATGGGACGATTCTTCCTGTGCGGATGCAAGGGGTAGTGAAAAATTCATGGGACCCAATGGTTGAAATCCCAACCCCACCTGAAAGGGGATGTGGTCAGTTGAGCTATGCATGGGTATGTTGTAATTTTGATGAACATAGGGAAAGCTCTCATCCCATGTGCCTGAGTGCTTGGAATTTTACATGCACAATATATGCACGATCATCCTTTTGACGACCTCAGTTTGGCCATTCATTTGAGAGTGGAAGGTAGTGGATTTGGTGATATTGGTGTCCAACTGTGACCAGAGGCTCAACCAGAATATGTTGAGGAACCGACTGTCCTGATCTGAGAAGATGGTTTGTGGTATCCCAAAATATACCCACACTCGTTCGAAGACGAGCTTGACAGTGGCCTCTATTGTGATGCTCTTCTTGCAAGTGGCCATAATCACCATCTTGGAAAATCGATCAACAACCACAAAAATATAGCCATTTCCCTGCTTGGTTGAAGGAAGGCCCAACATGTATTCCATCGAGATGGATTCCCAGGGCCTGTCAGGAGTGGGAAGATGGGTGTACATGCCTTATTTCTTAATGGTCAGTTTTGAAATGGTGCAGTCCGTGAAGGAACTGATATACTTGTTGACATCATGTCGAATTTTTTATCAATATAAATGTTGGTGCACCACTGCCACTATCTTTTCTATGCTGAAGTGTCTTGCCACTCATCTCTAGTGAGATTCCCAAATCAGCTTCGCTCTCTTGCTTGATGGGACGTAGAGATGGCCCAGATGGCACAATAACCCATCCTGAAGATGGAAATTAGTGAAAACTATGTTTATGCCCAACATATGGTAGATAGTGGTGAGGTCAAGATATTTCTCATAGAGTTTGAGCCAGCCAAAGGTCTCATGTCCATAGGAGTGTAGCACCATGGTTAGTGTTGCAACTGGAGATCAATTGAGGTTGTCAGCAATGTGGTTGGTGCTCATTGTCTTATACTTGATGTTGATATGGAACTGTTGCAAGTATGTGGACCACTTATGATGGCGGTCATTTTTCAATTTTCCTTGTGTTGGCATGAACTACAGAGTCTTATGATCAGTGTGGATGATTGTCTCCTTCCCGAGAATTTAATGCCTCCACTGACGACAAGCTTGTACAATGGAGTACATTTCTTTTTCATAAGTGGGGTACTTACGGATGGTACATGATAGTGTCTCACTATGATAGGCCATAGGATGTCCATCTTGAGTGAGAACTGCACCCACACCATAGTTTGAATCATTTGTCTCTATCTCAAAATATTATTGTAGGTCGGGTGATGAGAGCATCGGGGCTAAGCACAAGCATTTCTACAAATCATCGAACACTTTCTGTTGCGACTGGCCCCACAAGAAATTTTCCTTACCACCACCCCTGGTCACTTGGATAAGGGCCCATGCAATGTGGGAGAATCCCAAAATGAACCTATGATAGAAGTTGGCAAGGACCAAGAAGCTCTGAAGCTCAGTGAGTGTGGTTAGGGCTGGTTAGTCACGAATGAAATGGATCTTGGTTGGATCGACATGCACCCCATGTTCATCAATAATGTATCTTAGGTACAGGACCATGTTCATGCCGAAGGAGCATTTTTCCAAATTCACATAGAGCTTGTGTTGCCACATAGTGTGTAAAACTTATTGAATATGTTGCAAGTGTTCCTCCCAAATCTTGTTGATGATGAGGATGTCATCCAAATACACCACCATAAAATAATTGGTGAAAGGCCGCAAGATATCGTACATCATCCTCATGAAATTTGTTGGGGCATTCAGAAATCCAAAGGGCATGACCAACCATTCAAAAATACCTTCGTTGGACTTGAAGGAAGTCTTCCATACATCTATCTTCTCTATTGGGACCTGGTGGTAGTTGAACTTCAGATCAATCTTACTGAAGTATTTGGCCCCCTTGATTTGTTCCAGGAGATCATCAATTTGGAGAATTGGGTATCGATTCCTAATTGTGATTTTATTTAGGGCCTGATAATCAATGTAGAGTCGCCAGGTCTCGACTTTCTTCTGCACAAGCACGATTGAGATTCCACGAGGTGATGAGCTTGGTCATATGTTCCCCTTTTCAAGAATCTCTTGGATATGGCGCTTAATTTCCTCATTTTCTGACAGAGAGTGTCAAAATACTGGCCCATTGGGTATCGGTGAACCAAGGGTCAAATCGATTGAATGTTTGACTTGATAGTGTAGAGGTACCCCAGTGGGTGAGGAGAAGATGAATTTTTATTCTTCCATGACCTTATCCACTTGCTTCTGTTGCATGGAGAGACCTATTGCAAAGGCCATGGATGTGGTTGCAACCTTTTGCTCACTTTGAACACAAATCACAAAGAAGACAAACTTCTTGGTCTGAGAGATGGCCTTCCTGCATTTCTTGGCAGAGATCAAGGAAATGGTAGTAGGTGGGACTACCTCAGGTATCCTGTACAATTTCCTGTCCAAAGTAATAATAACAATACGAGGCCTAGACTCATATACAAAATGATGTTTCCATAAATAAGGTTGGCCCAAAAGAACATAAAAAACTTCAAGGGGGGTGACATCACACAATACCTCATATTTGAAGGGCTTGATGTCGTAGGGAAGATGGCACTGTTGTTTGATGCGGAGATCGCTCCCTTGGCAGATCCATCGATCGATGGTGTACGAATATGGGTATTGTGTTCCATCCATCCATCGATCCATCTATTATTTTTTGAGGTTCCCAAAGAACTAGTTCGGGACATAACATTGTGATCTATAAGACTTTAATTTTAAGCATGAGATTTCAGATGTGTGTCTATCAAAACCTTTATTGCATCCAATGAAATGATCATGTATAGTTCTCTGCCATATTTGGTCCATGCTTTCCTTTCATTTGTTGAATATTGTGTTTTACTTTGATGAATGTTGTGATGGAAATGCCATCTTATGATAACGTATACTCTGTAGGTTTATAAACACTGTAACATAGTGTAAATATTTTCTTTTTGTAAGATATATGGTCCTTCTCGGGTATTTTTTACATGTGAATATTTGTTTCAAGAATAAGCATGGTCCTCTCTCAAGCCTCTTTTACATTCTTGTATATTAATTAAATATAGAGGAGTACCACCTCTATAAAAATGTAGGGGGATTTATCCTCATGATGTTATCTTAAAGACCGTAAAAAATTCTTTTACATCAACAAACCACAACAATTATAGTTACCATCTAACCAACCTCCTCCAATACCTACCCATCCCATTCCAATCCCCAATGATAAAGTATCTCAACCCACTTACAACATTGAGTTACAAAACAACTTTCCTACTTATATGATTACCCCTCTTGATTTGCATGATATTCATATTAGATTAGGAAAGGTAATTAATAAAGATTCTCCTATTATTATTGAAGAACAAATTGAGGAGGAAAATCCTAGTCAAACAAACAATAATGATAGTTCTATTGCAATAAAACAAACTTATTTTCCAATAGATCAACCACAATCATCTAAATCTCCTCCCTTTCCGGAGAGGTTAAATTTGGACAAAAAAATAACACAATCTGAATATGATTGATTAGATGAATCAAATAATGTTTATATCATAATTCTTTTATTGCAAGCAATCAAGGATATTCCAATTTATGCAAAAACGGTTATGTCTTAAAAAACCAGGAAGAAGAAAAAAAATCCACAAATAGTACAAGTCATTGGCAAGTTAGCAAATCTAATGTCAAGTAAAATTTTAATGGAAAAATATGTTGATCTTGGAAATCCAATTCTTAGAATTCACATCAACAATATTCCAATTGAAAACACTTTGATTGATTTGGGAGTTGCAATTAATGTCATGACAAAAGGAACCATGGAAGAATTAGATTATCTAATCTTCGTCACATGCCTATATTTTTGCAATTAACAAATAGATCTACAATAAAACCTAAAGGATTGTTAGAAGATATTATTGTTTCTTTATATTCTTGGGAATACCATGTGGATTTTATGGTTTTGCAACCTAAATCTAACTTGGGTAGCCATCAATTAATATTAGGAAGACCAAGGTTAGCAACAACTAATGCATTTATTAGCTATAGATTTGGAGACATGACAATTTCACATGGTGATTAAGTTAAGAAATTTACTTTATATCCACCTACAAAATATTTAACTAGTTTAGCAAATATACAATGGATTGAAGATGTAAATAGTAATGAAGAAATAGTACAACCAATATTAACAATTGACCAAGCTATGAATTTCAAAGAGGATACTGAAGAAAATCAAATCACTAATTTCATTACTAATTTTGATTTTATTCAGTATCCTGGGGGAATATTGTTTCGATCATATCTTAAATAAAAAAATTCAAAAAAATTGTACTATAGAAACTTTATCAACACTATTTGATTCTATGTCTTCTATTAATACAATATCAGAATCTTGTAGTACTTCTATTGAGATTAAACAAGGAAAAACTTTAAATATAAATTCCAAACTTGAAGAATCTCAGAAAAATAAATTAATTGAATTACTACAAAGACATTTTGGTGCATTTGCATGGGAATATACCGATATGTGTGGAATTCATCCTAACACATGTATACATGACATTTATAATCAGGATAATTCTCGACCAATGCAAGAACCCCAAAAATGTGTGAATCCAAACTTAAAAGAAATTGTAAAGGAAGAATTGCAAAATTTGCTAAATGTGAATTTCATATATCTTATTTCAGGAAGCCAATGGGTTTCACCTTTAGTGATTATTCCTAAGAAGAATGGTAAATGGTTTGTTTGCATAGATTATTGTGAATTTAATAAATCTACCTTAAAATACCATTTTCCTCTCCCATTTATAGATCAAGTTTTAGATACCTTAGAAGGAAAACAAAAATTCTTTTCTTGATGGATTTAATGGTTATAATCAACTCCAAATCACTCCTAAAGACCAGGATAAGACCACATTTACATGCCCATGCGGGAAATATTCTTACATAGTATCACCTTTTGGGTTATGCAATGCTCCTGTGTTAAGGCCCTTGGGCCCCTATGTTAAGTCCCTAATAAGAATTCATTTTTAATTTATTTTTTATATTAGTAAGTCATCTAGAATCTTTCTTTATAATTGTACCCTTTGTCTCCTATATATATACCAAGGATATCTTGTCTTAGGATCATCATATTTTGTCTTGTGGATTGGATATATTGTAAACGAAGGTTTTCCCCTCAAAGTGGACTATTTTCATTGACTTTCTACCTTTTTAAAGGCGCTTGGTTCATAACATTTGGTATCAGAGCATCAATCCTCGAGTTTTGTTTCTTCAAGCAAGTCAAGAAACAAAATTATTCACCTTGGAAAATAATGATGAAGAGGAAGTGGAGGAATCTACTCAAATAAATGAGGAAGAACTTGTCAACTTAAAAGAGCAAGAAATAGAGGTTGAATTTGTGCACAACATTGATTTAGACATGTGTGAAATATATGTTCATTCATTGGTAGGGTTGTTATCACCTTAAACCTTGAATATTGTAGGTTACATTAAGAAGAAGAAAATTATATTTCTCATTGACTCGGGTAGTACCCATAACTTCATTGATAAAACATTAGCAGAGTGCCACAATTGTTTTTTATATCCAGTGACAAATTTTCAAGTTTTGGTTGCTAATGGAGGGAGTATTAATTGTGTGGGAAAATGTGACAACATTAAACTAAGTATGGGAAAATATAATTTGGAAATCCCAATGTATTTCATTCTCATTGGAGGTGTAGATATTGTTCTAGGGATTCAATGGTTGAGAACATTAGGTACAATTTCTACAAACTATAATGAATTATTCATGAGATTTGAATTGGGAGGAATTTAATATGAACTCAAAGGGTTAAATCCTATACCTTCTCAAGGAATCAACTCTCATAGAATGGAAAAGCTCCTAAATAAAGGTAGCAAGGGAGTTGTGGTTAAACTTTATTATATGGAAGTTAAGCAGGAAGATGCTAATATTATAGAGGAATTAAGATGCACACTGGAAAAGCACTATAGGGTCTTCCGAGAAATACTAAAGGTCTACCTCCATTTAGGGATCATGAACATCAAATTGAACTAATATTGGGAAGTACTCCTCCTAATTAAAGAAGTTATAGATATACTCATCAACAAAAAGAGGAGATTGAGAAAATAGTACAAGACATGCTAGAATTGGGTATTATTCAACCAAGCAGGAGTTCATTTTTAACTCGAGTAGTTATGGTGAGAAGAAAATATAATTCTTGGAGGATGCATCCTAATTGTAGAGATCTAAACAAATTTACCATAAAGGATAAATTCCCTATTCCACATATTGATTATATATTAGATGAGCTTCATGGAGTGGCTTATTTTACAAAGCTAGATCTTAAATCATGATACACACCAAATCATATTAAGAAAAGATGACATTCCCAAAACAAATTTTATAACTCATGATGGGAACTATGAGTTCTTGCTCATGCCTTTTGGGTTGACTAATGCTCCTTCGACTTTTCAAAGTCTTATGAACAATTTGTTTTGACCCCATCTTAGAAAGTTTGTGTTGGTTTTATTTGATGATATAGTTATATATAGAAAATCATGGGAAGACCACATTAAACATGTGGATCAAGCCCTACAAATTCTGGAAAACAATCAACTGTATGTAAAAATATCCAAATGTTCTTTTGGGAAACCAGAAGTAGAATATTTAGGTCATACTATTTCAAGGGAAGGGGTTAAATTGAACCCTCAAAAGATCCAATATATGACAAAATGGCATACTCCTAAGAACATCAAGAGTCTTATAGGATTTTTAGTTCTTACAGGATATTATCGAAAAATTGTTAAGAATTATGCACACATTACAGGCCCACTCACATATCTCTTGAAGAAAAATTCATTTGTATGGAATGATAAGGCTACTTTGGCATTCTCTCTCTTAAAGGATGTCATGTCTTCTACACCAGTACTGGAAACACCTAATTTTGGTGAAACATCCATAGTAGAATGTGATGCATCAAGACTAGGAATGGGAGCAATATTGACACAAGAAGGGAGACCATTGGATTTTGAAAGCAAATAATTCAAGGGAAAACTTTTGGTGAAATATACATATGAAAAATAAATGGAAGAAATTTTACATGTAATAAAAAAATGACGACAATATTTCATTGGGAGGCACTTTAAAGTCAAGACGAAGCATGACAACCTAAAGTACTTTTTGGAGCAAGGATTGTCATCAAAAGATCAACAAAAATGGATAGCAAAAATGCAAGAGTTTGATTTTGAAATAATCTACAAAAAGGGGAAGGAAATTGTAGTAGAAGATGTTATTTCTAGAATAGAAGAAGCCTCAAGCTTATATTCTATTACATCTTTTATTATTGTGTGGCTGGAAGAAGCTCACCATGAATGGAAAAATGACAATGGCACTAAACAAAAAATACAATGTATAAAGGAAAGGATAAACTCTATGGAACATTTGGAGTGGAAGGGAGATATACTTTGGTACAAGGGTAGAATATTTTTACGCCCTCAATCAAAGTTGAAGCAACAAATTTTAAGGGAGTCCCACAACTCTCCAATGGAAGGACATGCAGGGTTCCTTAAAACATATCAAAGGATCAAAAAATGTTTCTTTTAGGAAGGAATGAAGAAAGATATTAAGAAAATGGTAAGAGAATGTCAGGTTTTCCAAAGAAATAAAGGAGAGATAGTAAAATATCTAGGATTACTTCATCCATTACACAAACCTAATCAAAGACAGGAGAGATATCAATGGACTTTATTATAGGGTTATCAAAATTTGAAGGTAAGGATGCCATTTTTGTGGTCATGATAGACTCACAAAATAAGCACATTTTTGTGAAATTCAAAGTACATATACCACAAGACAAGTGGAATAAGTGTTCATGAAGGAAATCCATATAATTCATGGTCTTCCTAAATTAATAGTAAGTGACAGATATCCAAAACTCATAGGAAATTTTTGGAAACAATTATGGGAGATGAGTGGAACAATATTATCTATGAGTTCAACATATCATCCACAAATAGATGGTCAAACATAAATAGTTAACAAATGTTTTCAGATTTCTGTGGTGAGTAGTTTCAAGATTAATTGCCAAAAATGACACCAACTGTGGATTATCCGGCAATTAATCTTGAAGTTAACAAATGTTTAGAGGGTTATATACGATGTTATTCTTTAGACAAGAAATCTCAATGGATGAAGTGGCTTCCTCTTGTAGAATGGTGGTATAATACTACCTATCACACATCTACTAAAATGTCTCCGTTTGAGACCCTTTATGGATATCTATCTCCTAGTATCTCATACTATTTGCAATATAAGTCCAAAGTACAAGCAATAGAGTCACATATGGAGAATACTAAATCAACTTTGACAATTCTTAAGGAACACCTTCAAATGGTGCAAAACATGATGAAACAACAAGAAAATCAACATCGAAGTGAAAGACAACTTGAGGAGGGTGATTGGGTATTTTTGAGACTGCAATCTTATAAGAAATCCAAAATCAAGAAAAATAAGAATCAGAAATTTGCTCAAAATTTTTATGGATCCTACAAGATTATTCGTAGGATTGGACAACTGGCATATGAGTTAGATTTTCCTTCTTCTCGCATTCATAAGGTTTTTCATGTATCTTTCTTAGAAAAGGTTTTGGAACAAACTATGCTAGTGCAAATAGAACTTACAGAATTAGATGAAGAAGAGAAGTTGATTTTTTAACCAAAAAAACGTTATAGATCAACATTCTCCATCTCTTCAAAATAGAACCATTATGGAGTACCTAATCAAGTGGAAAAATATGCTTCTAGAAGAAGCTACATGGGAAAATGAGCAGTTCATGAAGAAACACCCTCAATTAGAAGCTTTGAGGGAAAATATTTTTTAAAGAGGGGGCTTTGTTAAGACACTTGGTTCCCTATGTTAAGGCCCTAATAAGAATTCATTATTAGTTTATTTTTTATATTAGTAGGTCTCATATAACCTTTCATTGTACCCTTTCTTTATAATTGTATCATTTTCTCCTAAATATATACCAAGGAGATCTAGTCTTAGGATTATCATATTTTGTCTTGTGAAATAGATGTATTGTAAAAATATATTTCCTCCTCAAAGTGGATTGTATTCATTGAATTTATGGAAATTTCAAGGCGCTTAGTTCATAACATCCTACTACTTTTCAACGAGCAATTTTAGGTATTTTCTCTGAATTGATCCATGATTGTGTAGACATTTATATGGATGATTTTACTGTTTATGGTAATTCTTTTAAGGAAGTATTAGAAAATCTTGAAAAAGTTTTGATAAGATGTCAAGAAACTAATATTTCATTAAGTAATGAGAAATTTCACATGTTACTTACTAAAGGAATTGTTTTGGGTCATTACATATCTAGTGACGGAATCAAGGTTGATCCAACAAAGGTGGAAGTAATATCTAAACTTCAAATACCAAAGACTCAAAAGGATGTGAGAAGTTTCTTAGGATATGCAGGCTATTATAGGCATATTTTAGAAAATTTTACAAAAATAGCCTCACCATTGTTTAAGTTTCTCACTAAAGATAGTGATTTTTTTTGGAATATGCCATGTCAAACTTCTTTTGAAACACTAAAAGGAAAACTTTTTGTAGCACCAGTCTTAAGAGGAACAAATTGGTCTTTACCCTTTCACATATCAATTGATGCTTCAAATACATCTATAGGAGGAATTTTGGGACAAAAGGAAGATCACCAACCTTATGTTATACATTTCATTAGTGAAAATTTAGCTCTCGTAGAGTTGAACTATATTGTGACTGAAAAAAGAATTTCTTGCAGTTGTACATGCTATTAATAATTTAAGACATTATATTATTGGTTATGAAGTTTTCATTCATAATGACCATTTTGTTATTCGATATCTTATGAATAAATCAATTATGAATGGTAGGGTACTAACTAGGTGGCTTTTATTACTTCAAGAATTTAACATCACCATTTTAGATCAACCTCGAAAAGAGAATTTGGTTGCAAAATTTCTTTCCAGAATTAACAATGAAGGTGACATTGTTCTTGTAGAAGATATTTTTCTTGATGAACATTTGTTTGCAATATCTACCGAATCACCTTGGTTTGATGATATTGCTAACTATTTAACTACAAAAAAGTTACCATGACATATCTCACCTAAACATAAGCATAAGATTGTGAGACAAAGTGACACATACTCATGGATTAAAGGAGATCTCTTACATACATGACCATATTTCATCATCAGACGATGTGTATGAGAAGATGAAGTATTTTACATACTCAAAGCATGCCATGATGAACCATGTGGGAGGAATTTTGTTGAAAAACAAAATGCCAACAAACTCCTTCATATAGGATATAATTGGCCTACTATTTTTAGAGATAACAATAAGTATGTCAGAAGTTGTGACATTTGTTAGAGGATGGGCCAACCTATACAAGAAGATGAAATTCCTTTGCTACCACAAGTTCTAATTGAGTCTTTTGAAAAATGGGCTCTAGAATTTGTGGGACCAATCAATCTGCCATAAAAAAGAATGGTATATATTCTAGTATGTATAGACTATGTTACCAAATGGGTAGAATCAAAATCTCTTCGAAGGGAAACTGAGAAAGCAATTGTATATTTCTTGTTTGAAGGAATATTTGTTCGCTTTGGTGTTCCTAGGGAGATTTTCATAGGTAAAGGAACATGATTCACATCAAATCTTGTTCAATCAATTACTCAACAATACTAGATCAGACACATAAAGTGATCTCCATATCATCCACATGCTAATGGACAAGTGAAATCTACTAACAAAGTCTTGGAGACCATTATGACTCAAATAGTTCATCTCCATCATAAAAATTAGGTAGATAGGCTTCCAGAAGCATAGGAATATCAGACAACATGGAGGAAAACTACTAGATTCACACCATATGAATTGGTATATGGTAAGCATGTAGTTATACCTATTGAATTTCAAGTTAAAACTTTAAGAACTGCAATGCAAGTAGGAATGGATCTTTCATAAACACAAAGCATAGGTTGGAGAAAATCATTGAGCTTGATGAAATGTGTCAAGATTCCCTTCAACACACTATTATTATTTAGAAACAAAGGGGAAAATGGCACAACAATTTCATTAAGAAGGAGAAATGTAAGCCAAGTGACAAGGCCTTACTTTTTTATTCAAAGTTTAAATATTTTCAAGGAAAATTCTCTACTCATTGGTAGGGGCCATATTAAGTAGACACATTTTTTTATAATGGTTTCATAAAATTGAAGACTATTGATGATGGAATAATCTCATTCTTGGTTAATGGCCATCTATTGAGATTATATCGAAAACCAATATCTAGAGAAGAGTTTTTCCAAAATTTGATAAAACAATCCAAAATGGAGGTTGTAAGTCAAAGGAGTGTTCCACCTACTTCTACTTCAACCTATTACAACACTTTAGAAATTTTAAAATTAAAACTTTGAAATCTTTTTGTTTTTATCCTTTAAAAATAAATCACAAAAAACTTAGGAAAATTGTTCTTCATTGAATAAACATATGATTGTTATATATTGACAGGGTGCATCCAATATCATCCACTAAAGATTTTTTTTCGACCGGATCGATGGCTCCTGCAATTTCGGAATTCTAAAGTTGCGTAAAATTTAAACAAAATAAAGCTACGAAGTCACTTCGGGACTTCATAATTTGGGAGTTTCAAGCTCATAGTGTTTAAAGAACTAAAAACCCCAAAGTTATGAAGTTCTCAAACTCTCGGAGACAGATTCCCGTGAAAATATTTTAAATAGATCTACTGATGAGTCACAGTCCACCAGTCAAAAAATTTATTTGGGCTGACACGTGGCACTCTTTTTGGCATTTTTGTCAGACCATTCATACATTTTTAGGTGATACATGTCACTCACCTTTTCAAGACACGTCATCACTGCCACATCACTCTAGGAGATAAATCAAATAAAGGATTCAAAAATGTTGGAGCGTCGAAATACCGAAGCACTTGTGATCATGATAAATAAAAAACTTTAAAAACTTAATAAATTAAACATGTTTAATTAGCCGTGATTAATGATAAGTAATCACTCCACGGATTTGGCCTTCAAGAGTTATCCATTGTCTTGCATTCAAAGCCCTCGAATGTCAAATTGTCAAAGTACTCACTGCACATACACTCTCACGAACTCTCGAAGCTTCGGAGTTCCGGAGTCCTGAAATTACTTAGTATATGTTTGATTAATTGCTCTGAGGATTCGACCTTTGAGGGATATTCATTCTTTCGTATCAAAAACTATCGAATGTTGAAGTTCTGAAGTACTTAAAACTAAAATCAACTTTAAACATGGATTAATTAAAACAAAAAATAATTAATTGTTGATTGACTCCTCCGTGAGTTCAGCCTTCGGGAGATATCCATTGTTTTTCATTCAAAACCCTTGAATGTCGAACCGTCGAAGTACGTTATTTTAATTACATCCATTAATAATACACCCAAATGGATTGGGATAAAGATTGGGAAGTGTGTTACGATCGTCAGGTAATAAATTTGACAGATTTTGAAAGATTACTCTGTCAGTATATTAACGTGAACATAGCTAGACATCAGTATTTTTGTAAATAAAGGAATTTTGAATTTCTAACCATTTTGCCATTAGAATCTGAAATTTTTGCATTCAAACATTATGAGTTCACATGTTTTTCTTCTCATAGGAGGGTTAACTTCATCTTTTGAAAATCATGGCGCCGTGCAAAACAAGAAAGAAGCAAGATGAATCAAAAGATGAATCAAACCCAAATGCAGATATACTCTCAGATACTATTACTCAATTAATAGACACCACCAAATCTTGGAAACAAGTTTATGACATTTTGGAGCATGAAAATTTTGTCTGTCGAGATGATTCAGCGGAAGAAGAAGACGATGCATTTTCATCTAATCTTAGGCATGTGGCAAAATCCAAACTTCACGGAGTTGTTGCTCGACCGAGACTTGTGCCTTACACCGATATGATATGTTGGGGCCTAGAACACATGGATACCCAACAAGAATCATCTTCAGTCACCAAAAAACCCTCGTCAGCTCTTTTCGACCCGAGGATATTCAAGTAATGTATAAATTATCTTCTAAGCCCAAATATACCTACAATTCATCGTTTATATTAAATTTTGAGGATGAGGAATGCACTAAATATGATACAACCATCCACGATATAGTAAAAACTTGGTGGGGTAATCCAAATAAGTTCAAATATGATATCCATGGTGTGTATTCTACAGCATCATGTGATGCTCATATCATGTACATTGCCATGATGCTTTGTAGAATGTTCGGTAGGAAAAATCCTACGCATTTTACCATAGAATGGATTCCCATAATCCATGAGGTTGTTGATGGTAACACTTTTGACTGGGGAAAAATGTTATTAGACAACTTAGCCAAGGAAATTGTGGAGTACAATATGTTGAAATCTAAAGGAGATCATGCCCCCTTTTATATGTTTCCATACATTACGGATGCAATCTGTTTCAAGACCCCATTTCCTCTCATGAATTGGAGTTGGACTCCGACTAGCACCGATCTCATACATTTTTATCACTCTAAGTTATGGGAGGAAAATTCAAAGGAATTATTCTATGAAATTTGTCATAATGTAGTAATCCCAATTCATATAGCTATCTATGGATAGCCTCCCCCAAAAATTTTAGAACAGATCATTGGAAATTTGGGTGTTATTGAAGATTGGTATGTTGAGGAAAAAATTTATTATATCGAAGTGTTCGAATGCTATATATATCCTCATGCTCTCCCCAGATTCCTACCTGACAGATTGATTTGTAGAGAAGTATTTTATCAAACAATTTTAGGAGGAATAACCAAAGAATTGAAGGTGACACAGAAAAGAGTGTGGCCAACCTTTCCCATACAAGTTGGCGTTTTTTCATTATATGATTTTGGACACGCTGAGGTTGAGGATTCGGCCTTAGAAGATATCAAATTGGTTGACATTGAGTATAAAAGGCACAATCCTCATAGGGTGGCTGAAAATCATTTAGCTCAATTCAATATGAAAATATATATACATGAATATTCCCCCTATGATGAAATTTTCAGAGGAGTAAGATCTTATGATGAAGTTGAAAGAAGATTTCAAAATCTGCCTCAAGATCAACAGTCAGGATTCTTTAGTGCTTAGAAGCACAAAAGGAACAGTCTTCCCAAGGTCTTGCAGGGAGAACAAAAACTTAATCCAACTTCAAAAGTGACAGAATCGACAAAGCCCAAGCAACATAGCTTGTCTGAGGATAAGGTTGAGGAAGTGGAGAAGAATACAAATACATTATCTAAAGATGAAATAATATTAGTACTAGGTAAAGATAAGAAAAAATGGTTAGCATCATTTGAGGCTTTTATGAAGCATGGACATACTTTTCCTCTTTCATTGCCAAATATTGAAACTCCAATGAAAGATGCCACAAATCCAGAAGATATATTGCACTTAGTTCACCCATACCATCATTAACTCCTCTAGCAACAAGTTCTGAGTTAATGGTTCCATGGGTTATTAATATAGATGACCTCACACCTATTCAACCTGAAGAAATTCCTTCATCAAATTTCTTTTTGAACAAGAAAAGGAAGGCTATCATAAGAATGGAAGCTCGACAAAAGGAAGGAGTAATTACCAAAAAATATGAAATGATATATGATGGACAGGGACAAAGTGATCTTGAATTTGTAGACTCATTGGGATCCTTTGAAACTTCCAACCAGTGGTCATTGGATAATCTCACAAAACAGTTGGAACAAAAGAATCTCCTAATTGAAAAATTGCATAATTATATGAAACAGATGGAAATGACTGCCAAAAATAAAATCAATTTTGATATAGAACAAATCAGACAGGGTTTTGAACAACAAATAAAGAAGTTAGAAGACAAATTGGAATTAGTTGTTCAAAATCAACAGGTGAGCAATACTATGCTTTCCCAGCGAGATAGGTTAATAAAGTAGTTGCAGTCTCGAATAAATTTATTTGAAAGAACAACAATGGATATCTTTGCATTTAAAAAGAAAGCATCTGAATTAAATGGAAAGCTGGAAATTGTTTAGCAAGACCTATACCAAAACATGATATTGTTCAAAGACATTATCAAGTGATAAATAATTCCTTGAAGAATATTAATGAAAAGGAGAAGGAAGCCTATACAGTCAGGTCCAAATTCCAAGAATTCATAGTATGGAGACAAAAAATAAATGTACTTGGGATTGCCCCTTTTTCATAGATTGAGCAGATAAAGGGAGAAATGGATTTAAAGGTCTGGGAAACAAATCTTGAAGAAAGTAAGAGGTTGGCCAGAGAAGCAAAAGAAGCTTGTCTTAATACTTTTTCAGCTGTAGAGATGGAAATGGTTGAGTTTGATGGTAGTGTTATCCTTGATACACTTGGACAAATTGAGATTGAAAAGAGAAAAGAGAAATCAAAGAAAAGTAGAGAGAGTGTACAAAGTGCTATCCAACAAGTAAATCATGTTAATTTATAAATGATAAATGATCTGTTGGTAAAACCGAGCTTATAACATTAGGTTATAGCACATGCAGTTGTGAAAATTCAAGATAAATTACCATTGGTACACAAAACGGTGTTTGCATTTGAGTTAAATGCAAATGTCGAACCTTCCAAATTTTTTGTGGCATTAATGGAAATGCATGCTCAATTCAACGAATAGAAAAAACCAAGCATGTCTGCAAGAAAATAGAGGACAAGTGAAGTGCCAGCAAAATAAAGAAATCTCAGCAAATCCATAAATATCTTCATTATATCTTTTAGTTTTGTTTGTATTCTATTTTGAGATCAAAGAATGTGGAATGTCTAACTACTTTTAGTTAAGACATTTTGTATAAATAAACAGATCTAATATATATTCAAGGCTTCTTTTAACCGAATGTAAAAGAGAACTCATTGAATATTAATAGAAAAGAGAAGACATAGATTATATGTCTCATTTCCTTTAGTTGTGTGCTTTCTTTGTATTTCCATTTCTTAATCATATTATCTTCACCCAATGACTCTTGAAGATTGAAAGATCACAATTTAGTAATACATCTACTGTGGTCTCCATATATTGGAGGTTTGTTAAGTTACAATTTTTCCTATGTTATTACTGTGAGTAAAACAAGACATGTATCTATGTGAGTTTCATCATTTTAAATCATCTATCAAGGACTCCTTCTTCATAATTCTTCTACTGTGGATGAGGTACGATTTATATATATTTGATACCTTACTTTAATTTAATAGTCTTTGTTAATCGATTCTACTTTTCATAAGATTAAAATTTAAGACTCAAAGAAAGAGATAATGTCTCTGTGTTTTCTAATCATAAAAAAATCATTTGAAGATGCATCTTAAAACTGAAGGTAGAAAAATCATTACAAAAACAATTATCTTTAATCTTTGGATGCCTGACATTATTCTGCAAGCCTAGAATCAATCTCTGGAACAACACAACCTAAGTTATTCCCAATAATTAATATATATATATATATATATATATATATATATATATATATATATATATATATATATATATATATATATATATATATATAATATAAAAAATGTATTAAAAAAAAAATAGTTCAACTCTGAAAACCTTTTTCTAAAGGCTTAATTGGATGGAACTTTGTTTGAAAACCAAAGCTTCTACTTCGGGGACCAGGAGTACTGAACCAAAGGCCGGATGTTGGACACGTGGAGAGCCACATTACCAATGTGATTTTCCGTTTGAGAGGGCCACAACAGTTGGGTCAGTCGAACATACTACAATAGGAGATTTGGGCAAGGCCCACCAGATTCATGCAACAGTGAATAACTTCCAGGCCGAGCACCAGTCTACTGTGCTCAAGACGTCATGTACTATCGCTGACCAAAAATTTAGTATTTTGATACATCCTGGTGCTACAGAGAGCTTTATTTCTGGTGTAGCACTAAAAATAATTAAGGTAAAGTCAGTCGAATAAGACGATTTTAGCTACGTGGAAATGTCTTCGGGTGCCAGGCATAAGGTTGGAGGAAATGTTACACACTGTAGCCTCAACCTGGGAGATTTTGTAATAAATTCCAACCTGTACGTCACGATCTTAGGATCTTATGATGTTGTTATCAGTATGGACTGGTTGGAATCGCATGATGCGATACTCAACTGTAATACCAAACAGTTGAGTTTGACTGATGATGACAGACAAAGACGAGTGATTGTAGGAATAAACCAGTGATTTTCCCTAAGGTTCATTTATTCCCTACATATACGGAAGAGCATGCGCAAAGGATGCAAGTTATGTGAAATCTTAGCATTGAACGACAAGGGCATGGAAAAAGGATTATAAAACCTTCTGGTAGTACGAGATTTTGTGGACGTGTTCCCAGAAGAGTTACCAAGTTTGTCGCTCGAAAGAGAGCTGGAATTTACCATCAAATTAAAACCTAGAACTGAACCGATAGAAAGAACGCCTTATTGGATGTCGACACCTAAGTTACAGGAGTTTAAAATGCAACTGAAGGAGTTGTTGAACCTAGGACTTATACGTCCAAATGTGTCACCTTGGGGTGTGCCTGTTATTTTCATACGAAAGAAGGATGGGTCGTGGAGACTCTGTATTGACTATCGTCAATTGAATAAGGCAACGATCAAGAACCAGTATCTGTTGCCAAGAATAGACGATTTGTTTGAACAAATGAAGGGTGTGACTATGTTTTCAAAGATCGACTTGAGATCGGGATATCACCAGTTACAGATCAAAGAGGACGGCATTCCTAAGACGAGGTTTGGGCATTACGAGTTTACCATTTTACCGTTTGGACTGACAAATGCCCCAGGGGTATTTATGAGCTTGATGAATGGGGTGTTCCGCGAATACTTGGACAAGTTTTTTCAAGTATTCATTGATGACATATTGATATATTCTTGGACGACGGAAGAACATGACAAATATTTGCGCTAGGTACTACAATATTTACGAGAAAACAAGTTATACAGGAAACTGTCAAAATTCTCTTTTTATCAATCAAGGATTCATTATTTAGGGCATGTTATCTCTGATGAAGGTATTGTTGTGGATCCAATGAAGGTAGAGGCTATTATGGAATGGCCTGCGCTGATGAACATACCAGAAGTACGTAGCTTCATGGGTTTAGCAGGATATTATCGACGGTTCATCAAAGGTTGGGCGGAATCCTTTCAAAGGCTCAAGGAGTTATTGACAATAACGTTGATACTAAAAGTCCCTGACATGGACGAGGAATTCTTGGTATGCACAGAGGCATCTCAGGGAGGCTTAGGCGGAGTCTTTATTCAATACAATCAGGTGATCGCTTACATCTCGAGGAAATTGAGAAGGCATGAAGAGAAATACACGACGCATGATTTGGAGTTATTGGCCATTATGTATGCCCTGAGAGTGTGGAGACACTACCTAATTGGACCTAAATTCGAATTGAAAATAGACCACTATGGTTTGCAACACATTTTTACGCAAAGTGACCTGAAAGTGGCAAAGGTGTTGGTCATAACTGCTTAGCGAGTACGATTTTGAGATTACCTACATAAAAGGAACAGTGAATAGAGTGGCAGATGCATTGAGTCGAAGACCATGCATATTTTTGGTGATACCTATTCAGATGAATCTTCAAGAAAATATTCCAACTATACAACACGACGATGACTAGTATAAAGAGGTTAAGGAAAATGTAGGACAAGACACCATGTTGGTACCAAAATTTGAAGGATATGCTTTGGAAAATGATGGATTGATGAGGTATAATGACTGGATTTATGTACCACCTAACGACAAATTGAGAAATTTGATCTTGAATGAAGCTCATAGAGTAGTGTACATGGCTCATCCAAGAGTCACGAAGATGAGGGCAGATCTTAAGCCCTTATTCTTATGAAAAGGAATGAAGGCAAACATATTTAACTAAGTGGCGAGGTTTCTAGAATGTCATCAAGTGAAGGTTGAACCATAGACATCTGACAAGATTACTACAACTGCACGTTATTATGAAATAGAAATGGTAGGTCATTTCGATGGAATTTATTGTGGGATTGTCGCTGACGTCAGGGAGGCACGACTCGATTTTTGTGTTAGTTGACACTCTGAGAAAGAGTTCCCATTTTATTCATGTGCATACGACGTATCAGGCGCCAAACATAGCTAGAGTTTTTATTAGAGATATTGTGAGATTGCATGGCATGCCTAGAAGGATCATATCCGATCGAGGATTGGTGTTTACAGAATGATTTTGGACTAGTTTCCAAGAGGCCTTGGGAACCCAACTTAACCTTAGTACACTTATCACCCAAAGACAGATGGGTAGACAGAAAGAATGAACCAAATCTTGGAGGATATGTTGTGTATGTACGTGATGGACCAACATAAGCGTTGGGAATATTTCTTACCACTGGTAGAGTTTGCGTACAACAATAGGTATCAAAGCACCATTAATATGGCGCCATTTGAGTTTCTTTACGGGTGACCATGCCAGATGCCTTTGAGATGGGATTGACTTGAGGATAGGGTCCTGGCAGGACTAGAAGTGATCCAAGAAATGGAAGAACAAATGCAAACGATAGGATAAATGATTAAATAACCGCAAGATTGGTAGAAGAGTTATGTCAATGCGCGATGCATTGACCGTAATTATGAAGTTGGTGATCGAGTCTTCTTGCGGGTGAAACCGCACAAGAGTTCAATCAAGTTTGGAAATGGTGCTAAACTCTCTCCTAGGTTTGTGGGACCTTTCGAAGTTCTAGAAAATAAAGGGCCCATTGCCTATCGACTAGCCTTGTCTGATTCTTTGAGGCGTATGCATGATATTTTTCATGTATTTGTTTTGAGACATTATGTTAGTGATCCTACACATGTGATTGACATGAGTTCCTTGTAGGTTTCGGACGAGAGTGCACTCACAATAGAGCCAATCCGCATTCTAGACCATCGCATTTGACAGCTATGGCATCAAACAGTCGATCGGGTCAAGGTCCAGTGGGACAAGTATACTCCACACTTGGCTACCTAGGAGGACACATATGATATGCACTAGCAGTTTCCATATTTTTTTATAGTTAGACATTTAGATATTGTTGGATGCCTTATGTATTGCATTTATATACTATGAAACTTCGAGACGAAGTTTAAAACAACATGGGGTGTATGTAACATCTCGCTCTTGCAATCACATGTTATTGACTTGTTCTTTGAGGACACTTGCGTGCAAGTGCTCCGGTTTTAGTATATGTTGTTTGTTTCTCTTGTGGATTCTTATGATGATGTTGATGGATTATGATGTTATGTTATTGGATATCTATGTATTGACAGATGCTATTGATGAATTTCCCCTGAGTGTGCAGGACACTTGACAGATTGAGGATGTTGATGGCATCAATGAACCTCCTTGGACTCTAGATCGAGTCAGGGAGTGGATTGTATTGGTTTGAGTATTTTATTTATGCATATGTAACATATGATCGGGTATATTATGATGTTGTTTATGGATCATTGACATTGTTTCGTTGATGGATGCAGGTTGATGATTTATTGCTAATCAGACTCACATAAGGAGTAAAGAGGCTATGCACAACAATCGGATATTGAGGGAGAGGTGTGGCAGCATCCTTGTCACATTTTACTAGCACTACCGTCGTGGCTCGAATTGTAGGTTAACGATTACCGAGTTTGAGATATCCATGATGTCGTGAGGGCAGTCTACGACAGTCGCTCATGAAGATTCTAAGGGGCGTGCAATGAGGCAAGGTCCTTATTCCTTAGAGGCCCTTAGTCTCTCACAAGGTCGCCTAAATGGAGTATTGACTCCAAGGGTTGGACAACTACCAAAACCGGTCAAAGGCGAGTGGCACCCTTGGAGCACTTAGTGCGTATTGAAGGGCATGTCGTGTAATTAAAATTTGAATCAAAGGCGAGTGGCACCCTTGGAGCACATAGTTCATCTTGAAGGGCAGGTCACAGTATAAAAAAAATGGGTCAGTGAATCTAAGTGTCCTAGAAAATTTGAGCGAATGTTAAAGCTTATAAAATATTGAGCACATGTCGAATTAATTAATTGATTAATTAATTAACTAAATAATGAAATTATTAAGAATAATCCCTAAGGGTCTAGGCGATTCAAGTAAATATTTAACTAAGCCTAAGTCTAAGTGAGAGAGAAGACTAAAAACTAAATTTTTAAATTAAATAATGAGGGGATGAAATACATCAAATTAAGAATCAGTGAAATTAAAAATAAATCCAGAGTGATTAATACACTTGTGCAAGTAAATACCAAATTAGAAATTAAAATAAGAAATGAATAAAACGTACAAGAATGTGTAAGCATAGAAAGGTTTTTAGAGTTTAGTTTAACTAGAGAACATTCCTACTTTAACTCAACTCCGTTTTAGAAAGGCGTCAGTCATAAATGGGAAGTAAAGGGAATAAACGGACAACTAGGAGTGATTTTAGGAGTGTTTTTATGATGGGTGAGGGAAATTGACATTTAATTAAATTAAATTGTGGATTTATTGGTGCAACTATGCGAACGAGTGACAAGTGTATGGGAGGAATAATTCATAATTAAATTAAAAAAAAAAAAATGTGCAAATGGCAAGTTGTCACTAAGGAAATTCTATAAAACAAATGGTTGAGAGGAGGAATGGATCACACGAGTTATGAGTAAGGTTATGCTGCAGAAATTATGACTCGTTTTACTTGTGAGAGTTGGGATACCCAGCTCGAGAGAGAGAGTGGTGGTTCTACCTTGCGAGGCGAGATGGGAGCTAGAGGATTATGGTTGTGTGTGTGTGTGGCCCCTTTGTGGCTCGAGGGAATAAGGGGGAAGAAGAGTACCCCTAGTGTTGGCTGGGAGGTACCGATGAACTCTCAATAGTTAGCAAGTGGACGAAGGAAGGGGACGCCTGTCATCAAAGATCATCATCAAGCCTTTCTTCGTTAGTCACGGTATTTTCATTTGAGTTGCAATGTATTAAGTGTTTGTTTTATATATATTTTGTGGGTAATCTTTGTGTTATTGATTTCTGGATTGAGATTTCATTAAGGTTTTACCTCTATGTTTTGAATTCTGGAGTGGTTTTTCCTTTCTTCTCTATGTTTTTCCCCAAGGTTTTCTCCTAGATTTGAGTTCCCTCATGGAGTTGTATGTCCTTTGAATCATCTCTGGTTATTGTAATTAAATTTCACCCTTTCTCCTGGCATTTTATTGTGCCCTCTGCTTGTTACAATGATAATTTGCCCAGCCATGGGTTCACTCCTGGCATTTATCCCTTGATGTACTCTATGATTCATAAAATCCCCTCAGTGAAATCATGAAGGGCGTTCCTCTGTGTTTGAGGTAGTCACTTTCCCAGTGAACCCTTGTTCTTTGCATTTTTATAAATCACCCAGCTCCTCCCTCTTGAAATTCTCTGAGTTTGACTAACTAGTCTGCGATTTCCTTCCTGGTTCATCCCTGTGATTTTTCCTTTCAAGATCTTTGTGTTTGGAATGCATTCTCTATGAATGTTATGGGTACTATATCCTTGCGATTTTCTTGTTTTATCTCTGTTTATGGAAATTAATTTTTGCCCAAGTTAGAGCTCCCTCCTGGCGTTTTATTTCCCTTATTATTCCTCTGTGATTTAATATTAATGCTCTGCATTTTTATGCTTTAAAGCACTCTGGGTGCATTGGTAAAACCTCCACTTACCTCTGCATTTTGGACAATTCTCCCAACATATATTCTCCATCTATATCAATGTTGCTTCCTTTTCACCCAATGATTATGTCCCTGTGTTTTTATCATGCATGATCTCTTCAACTTTCCTCAAAAATGGGTTGCATCTTCCATGACTGTATCAGCGAATTACCCTCATCGTTTGCCTCTACATTCCCCTTCTTACCTCAACAATTTTAATCTTTATTTTTCTCGGAGAATTGTCTCATTACCCAACGATTTTACCACTTATTACTCAACGATTTTTCCACATAACACTCAGCGTTTTTATTTGTCTTTTTCTCTTTGATTGCCACTTATTACTCATTGTATTTACTTAGTTTTCCTCAATGATTTTCCAGGAGACTACTAGCGGATTCATTCATTGGTTTCCCCTTTTCCTTTTTACTCAACGATTTTTGCAATTAAAGCACCCTGTGTGTATGGGAATCCTCCATTTGTTTAGCTGGAAAACTCAGCGTTTTCATGTCATCTGTTTAGGTTTTGTTAATGGGCGTAATTAATATCAGATATATATAGTTTTATTATATGTTTTTGTTTTATTAAATGTTTTATTAAATATTTGATATATGATATATATGACCAATATTTTTACTATGATATAATGTTGAAGCGTGATAAATTAAGTAATCAAATTTACTTGCGTGCCTCAATTAATGTCGAGGTGTGACCACTTAAGAATTAGACCATCGTGCGCCATGAATAACGTTGATGTATGACTAGATGTGTTAATAATTTACTCTTGCGTCCATTAAATTGATGTATGATTGATTGAGTAGATAGATTTTGTTGTGCCATAAAATAAATTGATAGTTTACTCTTGCGCAAGGAATATTTAATGATTGATGAATGATTAAGTTATTAGTTTACTTGCGTCATGAATTTAATATTGATGTATGACTAGTTAAGTAGTTAGATATCCTTGCGCCATGAAAATAAGGTTGAGAATACTCTTGCACCATTTATTATGTTGACGTATGATTGTTTAAAGTTTATGTACTCTTGCATCATTTATTGTTGATGTGTAAATGATTAAGTAATTGGATTTAATGCGCTTTGCAAAAATGTCGACGTAAAAAAAATTAAGTAATTAGATAATCTTGCGTCTTGAAATTAAATGTTGTCGTATGATTTCCTAACTGAATAGATTAATTGCACGCATTGATTGGTGTTGGTTTATGTTTAATTTAGAATTTGGATCATGCACGCACCCAGAGATAATGTTGATTATTGATTAATTAAATGGTTGATTGATCACACACCTTGAAGTAAAGTAGAGGTCTTCTTTTGCACCTTGAAAATAATATAAAGTTGAATGCATTGTGCCTTATCTTATGTTGTTGTATGATTGATTTAGTAATTAAATTCTCTTGCACCACAGAATTTATGTGATGTGTGATTGGTTATTAGAACATTATGGCGTCATTGATTATCGTTGATGTTGTGGATATAGCTAGTTGGTTTTTCGGCGTGATGGTGTTAGTGGGATGTAGACTCCTCCTTGTTCCTCATTATAATCGCCAGTTGTGAGACCTTAAGTGGTCAAAATAAATCAGATGAATCCTAGGCTTGAGTGTTGCTTATGTGTCTTGGAGGTCCTAACCTTGCAGGGTAGGTTGGGCGAGTAGTATCTTATGTCATCTTATGCCATCCTGATGTATCCTTATGTTATCTTTATGTTATCCTTATGTTATCTTATGTTATCTTTATGTGATGAGTTGAGCGATTAAAAGTATTGATGATTTCAGTTGATCATGATGAGTTGATCTTGCATCGCCATTTATGATGATTGTAGATTATGTATCGTTATCTAAATGTGTTGATGTGATGATTATGTGTCGTTACTAATTATGTTGATGCGTTGGTTGCGACATTATTTGATTACGACGATGAGTCACTTGTAATTATTTTAATCATGATGTTGTTTGATTATCCGTTGACGCTATTTTCCTAATGCAATTTTTTTTTTACCTAATGTGCTTCGCTTTTCTTAGGCGTAACGGAGGGGTCATTACATGTATAATTGAGAGAATTATCATCTTTCATCCAAAACCAAATCAAGTGGAAAGACAAATGGGATTCGAGGGAAGAAATGCATCTAAATATTTTTGTATGAGGTGAGCATCCAAATCCTTCATTTATTATTGAAGAACATAAATAGTTTTTGTCAAATACGGAAGCAATAAAGGAGATGAGGGAAAATCAGACAATGGGAAATCCAAATTTTGAAGAAGTAAGACAAACAAATAGCATCAATGCCTTGTTGAATGCACATGAGAGATGGCATTTGATGCCACCTGTTTTACAACAGTTAGAGCCAACAGGGTATCCATGTTTAATATAGCCTTGACAAGGACAAATTTATACTTAGATTCTCTCAGGAGGAATGGCAGGAATGGAACTTCCTAGATAGGATTATGATTTCATTTTCCTTTATTGGGGTGCACAAGAAAATTTTACAGACCCATTCATACTTGGTATGAGTTTAACAAAGTAGCTACTTGGGTGGATATTGAAAAACAATTAGGATATCAAGAAGAGTCAGATTTTGGAAATGAAGCATACAACTGGAGTCATTTGCATGCAAGACTCCATCACACTATTGGATTGATTGCATAAGGGACGTGCAACATATTCAATGTGGGGGTGATGGCTCTTTGAATTAGCATTATTTTTTAATGAAAACAACCACTTTTTGAAAACCTATTTCATCATTTTTCCTTAATCATACCTTATTGCCATCACCTTTCATGTCAACTATTGGATAAATGTAAATAACGAAATTGTCATGTCCCCATTTTTGGGTTCCCTTGTTCAACAATCAAATATGAATTCTGAGTCTTGTTAGGAAAGAAAAAGGAATTCAAGGGTTATTTAATGTCACTTAGTTAGGAGATGTTGTGTTTTTAAAAAGTAAAAAGATAATAAAGTGACTTTTTAGATTAATAGTTGCTAAACATTAGTAAAGTGACTTTAATCTTTAAGCGAAAATTAAAAAGGGGGAATAAGGGTCATGTTTGATTTAATCAAAAGAGGAAATTTCTAGAAGGGAATGGAGGAAGAATAAAAAGAGGGATACCGCTTCATTTTGGATTAGGTCTTTGCATTGATCTATTTGGAGTGCTCTTGGAGCCAAGTTTTGGTTAGGGTTTGGAAAAACCCTTCCGTTGTAGTTTAGTTTCGGTGGTACAGTATCCACCATAGCTAGACAAGGAGGAGGATCCATCCAAGATCTTCAACTGAGCTTCATCTGTGGTTTGATATGAGTTTGGAAGTGCGGATTTGTGGGGTTTTCTGGTGGTGACCATGAAATCATCTAGGTTTTGGCTCATTATTGTGTGTTTTTCATTGATGTAGTGCAATTGCCATAAAAATCATTGGATTATTGTACTCATATATTCATTTATAATAAAATAATCCATGATTCTCTTCTATTACATGTGTATCTAGTTTGTCGATAAAATGTTTGACGAAATGTCTCTAGTGGAATGAATGTTAAGTGTTTGTGGAAAAATAACGCAATTGCATAGAAATTCATGATATCCATGTCTAGCTCGGTTGGGGATATTACATAAATCAAGGTAAATATAGTTGTTTTATTGATGTTTTCATTGAATTTGATAGTTTTAGGGACCAAAAAGAATATTATTAATTGTTTTTCTACAAGATGTTTTGAAACTTGCAACAACTGCAAAATAAATTAGGACCTACATAAGTCATTGGTTCTCATACTTGCATGACATCAATGAGGAAATGAGCAATGTTAAAACCTTCTATGATTCAAGGAGATGGTTTTTTGTCCAAATGAGAATGAACCATCACCTCCAAATCGATCAAAAAGGAGAAAAGGTAGCTCTCGGGTTTTATGACAGTAGATAGAAAATTGTCAAAACATAGATGGAATGGTGTACAACAAGGACACTAATGGGTTCCAGATGTCAGTTCATCATCAACAAAACCTCCATCTTGTATTCAACACACCAACAACCTTGGGATTCGACACAACACGCCAATAAATTCCATATCTGTGCGATCTTCCTCTCTCTCAAACACAATGGAAAATATAATATCTCCCTCTAAAAACACGTGTAATCAGATGTAAGATCAAACTATAAGACTGTGATCATTTCAGATCTTGAGCTTCTAGTTTTCCAGATTGTAATTCAAGATGTTTTCCATTTTAAAACGATCTAATAAAAAATCTATAGAGGGGCTCTATATGGTATAAAAATACCAGTTTTGTATGGAAACAAACAATATGAATCAATGAAGAAATAAAGCGTGGAAATTTTGAAATTATTTTGAAACTATTGTTGACTTTTCTATATTTATGATTTGAATGAATTTACATCGAGTGAACACTTTTATGAGTTGAAGAGTTCTCATGTATTGAGCTATTTTTACAATATTTTCCATTGTCGGGCCAAGAATTGGCAGAAAAGATAACCCCACACTTGATGATTTGCATTAGCATGATAGGTTACTAAATACAACAATAAATGACTCTTGGTCTTCCATAATTGAAGATGTTTCCTATCACCTATGACTATTCATATTTACAATATTGTTACAAGTAACACAACCACAAAGGATTATGTGTCCAACATTCCCCCCCTTAATCCGAAGGGGTGTGTGTGAGTCCAATCATCATTAAGAACTTCTCATTTTTTTCTCTTCCAAACACTTTAGTGAAGATGTCTATAATTTGTTCATTTGTGGAACAATGTCTCAAGTGAATAGTCTTTGCCTCTACATGATATCGAATTAGGTGATAATTAGTGTTGATACGCTTTGTTCGATCATGGAATCTGGGATTCTGGACAACTTTATTGAAGAAGTATTGTCAACTAGAAGAGGATTAGAATTCACTTGTTTCTCCTACAAATATTCAAGTATTTTCCTTAGCCACACAATCTCCTTTGTCACTTCTGCAACTGCCACATATTCTTCCTTTGTTGTGGAATATGTTGGAACTTACTCTTCATGTGATCTCCAAGAGACAATTGTTGATACAAGACTCATGAGATAGCCTGAAGTTGAGAGTCTAGTTTCCTTATTCCCAACAAATTCTGAATAAGAATATCTGACCAAGTTGAAGTCATCCACCTTATAGTACTTGAGTCAAAAATCTTGAGTTCCTTTCAATTATTTCAGAACTCTTTTTGCAACAAATCAATGTCCTTCACAAGGTTTTTACATGAACCTGGAAAGATCCCCAACAACAAATTAAATGTCCAATCTGGTGGTATTAAGATAGATAAGACTTCCCACAAGATGTCTATACTTCGTTGCATTCTCAAATTCATTCCCTTCTTTTGATGTGAGTTTCTAATTTTGTTCCATTGGAGTAGAAATAGGATTGCAGTCAGCCATACCAAACTTGTTCAGCAGTTATCCAATGTACTTCTTTTGGGAGATGATTATGTGTTTTGGATTTTGAATCACTTCAATGCCCAAATAGTAGTGAAGATGTCACAAATCTATCATCTTGGATCCTTTCTTCAAGTCTTTCTTTATGGATGCAATGTAGTTCTCATTTTTCCTTATTATCAACAAATCATCTACATATACTACAATATATACAACAAATTTTCCAACTTTCTTGACAAACAAAGTTGCATCATCAAGATTGAAATGCTTGAAATTTAATTTCAGAAGATGCTCGGTTAACTTTTCATACCATGCTCGCGGTGATTGTTTCAAGCCACACAAGGATTTGATAAGCTTGCACACTATATGTTCTTGTCCCTTCACAACAAATCCTTCTAGTTGAGACACGAATAAATTCGCTTTCAAGTCTCCATTTAAGAAATAAGTCTCCACATCCATTTGATGAATTTCCATCCATTTTGTGCTACCATGGAAAATAGAGTACAGATGGTAGCCCGTTTTGTTGTGGGGGAAAAGGTCTCCTCATTATCAACACCTTATTTTTGTACAAATACCTTTTACATGAGCCTTGATTTGTGCTTGTCAAGTGATCCATCTGATCTGTACTTGTTCTTGAATACCCACTTGCAGCCAATCGGTTTGGTTCCAAATGGAGGGTCCACCAACTTCCATGTCCCATTCTTGATGAGAGCATCATATTCCTTCTGCATGGCTTATTTCCATTCATCATGAGGAAAAAATTCTTTAAAGGAAGTTGGTTCAAGTTTAGTAGATAAATTCAACTCACAATCATATGAAACATCCATATCATCTACATCATCTGAGTTTGAATTATCTACATTACCTCCATCTTGTGTTGAGGATAATTTGGTTCTTGTCTTTCTGACCTCATCAATATGAACACTTTCAAGTGTTTTTGTGATCCATTTTGTTGGGCATTTTTCAGATGGTCTAGGTTGCTCAGTTGATTGAGATGGTGTTGAGTTCTCATCAAGCCTCAACTTTTCAATCCTCTCGATCACATCATCTGACTGAACTTCAAATTCTCATGAAATGGCATGAAATTATTCATGTGGGGGTGATGGTGATACCAAATGAGAATCCATATATTGAACCAAGAAAGGGATCCCCCCTTCAAGATGTGGAATCTCATCATTAAATTCACGATATGTCTTTACATGAGTGAATCTGTCTAGATGATCAAGCTACCTCTCAACAAATTTTTTTTCTTAGTGGATTCAAGAAACATCACATCTATGGAAATGATGAACTTGTTGTTTGTCTCATTGTAAATATGATACCCCTTGGTGGTATTTGAGTACCCCAAGAAGATGCACTACTGAATCCTTGCATCAAGATTTCTTCTTTTCTCTTTGGGAATCAAGGCATAGCATGTGGAACGAAAGACCCTGAGATGCCTCACGGAAGGAATGTTGTTTCTAATAGCATGAGATGGAATCTTGTTTCTAATAGCATGAGATGGACACCTATTTTTGACATAAACTACACATAGAACAACATCATCCCAAAAAATCAATTTAAAATTCTTGAAAAACATCATGGAACGAACCATATTTAGGAGTGTTTTATTCATTCTTTCAACCACACCATTTTGTTGGGGATTGTATGGAACTGTGGTTTGATGTTTGATCCCATGTTGGTGAAGGTAGTTTTAAAATTCATTAGAATTGTATTCTCTTCCATTATCAGTGCAGATATATCCAATATGAGACTAAGTTTCATTTTCAATCCATACATGAAATTTTTTAAAAGTTTCAAAAGCTTGTGATTTATCTTTCATCAAGTACACCCAACACATTCTGATGTAATCATAAATAAAATTCATGGTATATTTGTTTCCATTTGCATAAGGAACAAGCATAGGGCCACACAAGTCATAATGAATAAGTTCAAGTTTTCTACATGCTCTGGAAGTAGAATCATGAAAGGGTTGTTTGTTGTGTTTTCCAAGGATGCAAGCATCACATTGTTTTAGTTTTCTGGGAATAATAGGCAGACCAGAAACACCATTCTTTATCAATAAACGAAGACTGTCATAATTAATATGACCAAATATAACATTCTACAAAAGACTAGATGGAATTATACCTGAGTCATGATGAGAGAGGTATGCAACAATGTGTGTATGGGCAAATGTACCATTCAACTTCAAAAGTCTTCCATCTTCCATTCCAGTCATGACAACTATGTTGTTAGAATCCTTCTTTATCTCAACTTTGCCACTGAACATATGAACAGATTGGCCTTGTTGTATGATGTGCATGAGGGAAAATAAGCTTCTTTGCAGCTCAGGAAGATAGAGTACATTGTGTAGAAGAAAATTCGGGAGTCCAGGCAACTTAAGCTTGATGGTGCCCAATCTTGAAGGCTTGAGACTTGATCTATTTGCAAAGTACACTATGCCATCTACATTGTCATAAAATTATTCAAAGAAATCTCTTTGAAATGTCATGTGAGAGGTCACTCCTATGTCAAGAATCCATGCATCTCCCCAAGAAGAAAATGAAGTATTAAATAGATCTTCAATTACTCCTATATTGCAATAGGAAACAACATAATGAACAGGTGCTTTACCTTCCGTTGGTCTTGAAGTTCTATCTATGTCTTGTTTCTGACTCTATCTTTCTTCTTTGATCTTCTTCCATGGAAATCTGTATTTGGTGGCTTCATGTGACCCATTTAATCTACAATGGGTACAATGAAGGTCGGATTTTTCATGGGTATTATGCCAACCCCCTATGCCTATGAGATTCTTTGTGCTTTGTATTCTCTTACTGCCTCCATGTTGTCCATCAAATGAAGTGCCCATGATGTCCATGTCTCAAATAGATGGAACACATTCATAGACTGTATGCTCAAAGTGTTCACTGACTGGACTTGAATCTATATCATTTCAAAACAACCAACTTACATCCATGCATTATTATGAAAACCATTGTTGAAATACCAGAAGATGAGACATATAAGATTTCATGTCTCATGGGAAAGCAAAGAAAAGTAATTTATTTCACCACATGTTCACCTTCGTATGTGTGCACACCATAGATAAAGCATACCAACTGGGACTGTTAGGCATATGGTTCTAGTGAAGAATTCTTGGGAAGAAGATCCACAAGTGAACTCACAACAATGTCAAATGAACTCACAATAATGTGTCCATATGGTACAACACCTTATATTGAAGTCACCATGGTATTAAAAGAGACCCGCTTTGGAATATTCGACCAAAATGCATGATGGAATCACAAATCGAGGATGCTACACCTCAAATACTTCGATATTGAGAAAGATATAGGCCAAATTTCATGACATAGGGTTTGTGACTATAAGGTCGTGATACAATTATCGTAGCTACACAATGTTGGATGTAGGGTTTGAGGCCGACATTGGAGCCGTGAAGTGAAAATGGATTTGATTACCCACCAATTAGTGAAAATGGGGTGTGTAGTGAATGTTATGAGGAATAAATCTCAATGGTTGGGGTAGGACCACAATAGATGACACGACACCAAGAAATCAACTTAGATCTCAAGTATTCTAGATAAATGGAAATGCCAAAAAAAGAAAGGCTAGAAGCCTACCTCTTCCAGACGTTCGTAGGAGACCAACGTTGAGCTCACAATCCAATTATTGATACCTACAACTTTTCCTCAACACCCAATATACACAAGCATATGGAAAATATATGAAATGTTATCATATAAACTAGCATAATCCATTAACATGTATAGCAAATTTACCCATGGAAAATAATACAAATATTTGCAACATATAATTAGATGAGAAAAGAGTATTTCTATTAATATAATCAACACGAGTACATAGGTGACAACCTCCCGTATCAACAACTATTTGAAACCGAGAAACTAAGTCCCTCCACCTGGGCCTTCACCACTTCAATCCTCTACAAGGAAAGCTGACAAGTTCTAGGAGTAATTGGGTTCCTCCTTCATAGGATGGGAAGAGCTTAGGGGTTGAACATAAGGAGAGTTCAGACTTAAAGGACCAAGGGATGCAGACTCACGGATGTAATATGAGGAAAAATTTCTCGAGAGTGTACATGCTATCAACTTTTTCTCTTCCTTCAAGGCTTTTATATGGCTCAATTTATAGCCTCCACAGGGAATTGAAGGGTTGAATCAGAGTATTTCCAACATATGAAAGGTCAAGGATCATGGATCTCATGACTTGGCATGGAAAATTCGAAATATTTTTAAGTTTGAGAACAAAACAAGATGTACATGGGTTTTAATGGAGCAACCTGTGTATACGCAAGTTGTAAAACTGTAGCCCACACATATGTACAAAATTTTGAATTTTTTACTTTTTACTGAGCAAAATGGGGAATCTGAGTCTGTAGAGGGAAAGGGTAGGCCATCAAAGTATGATGCATAGGGTGTGGAAAAAATTGTTATAACATATTCCCCCTAATGTGTGAGGTCATAGGAGCAATCACAATGGCCAAAATACATTACAATTCCCAGAAGTGGAGTAGTGAGGACCCAACCGAAGGAACTAGTCACTCGTTCGAATATTGCAATACATATTGACCTTGTACACATGGCTTCGAATTTGAAGTACACTGTAGATCCATGTGTGTATATAGAAGATAATTGTTCATGGCCATGTATAAGAAATACAAAGTAGACATATGCCATAGGTGGTCATAGGCACGAACAAAACATAATGGAGTCCAGCCTCAAAATCAACTGAAGATATTTGTATACAATGAAGTACAATCTGATCTTCTGTGATAATTGAATTCATATAGGACTGGTGTGATGAAAGACAACAATAGGTATGAGGTGTTGCTACTATGAGTATGAGGTCTTCTGCACTAACCATCGATGGTGCAATTATGCATCGTGTGAATAAAGTAGTTGAATTCAAACACAACGATACTTCATTTGATTACCAGTCATTGAGGTATACCATTAACAAATGAAAGACAACCCATTGATGATGAAAGTATGCATCAAGGCACCGTGTACATTCAACAAATGTGAATAAATGTGTTGAGGTCGAACACTTGAAGACTCCATCGAGTATGGGACATTAATGTATTCCCAACTGTCTATGATGAGAGAACCTACCACTGATGACTGCAAGCCTCTAGGTACTCTTATGACTATAGATCTCAATTCCAGAATAGATGAGCTGAAGTCGATGCAATGAGATCCATTGAAAGGAGGGAATTAAGGTATCCCCCATCATCCAACGTGAGGTACAAGGCAAACCTTAATGATTAGGAAGAACTCATATGAATAGGATATGCACAAACCAATGACCATGTCTATCTCTCGTGTACACCAGATTCAAGTAGTACATGAAAGAGACCCTTTGAATAACAACCAATAATGAAAACTATCGACAGAGGTGAGGAAACCACCAATAGGTTCTGATGGAATCCAAGACATTGCACCAATCCCAATGTGTGAATAGATTTCTTGTCTTCGAACACAAGAGAAACCACCCAGTCAATGACCAATGAAGAGATGTCATCTGTTGGGTTCAAGGTCACCTACCAATGATGAAAGTAGGCCCAAAGTGCAAGGTAGGATAACATCTTCACGTGATTCTTAGATTCACTTCTAAAGGGATGGCCAACATGCAAAGTCAAGAATTATGAGGAATGGTCGACATAGGTTTGGACTTCCTTTGAACAAGAGCATGATATAGATGAATAACTCGGGCAACATAGACTCAAGACTCAACATTGACAAAATTTTGTGATGGAGGCATACAAAAACTCTCCATAGAGATTGGAAGAATAACTAGTCGGAGGAGTAAGCTCTGAGTAACGATTTTAGCTTCCTAAGGCCATACTAAACCCAAAAATTTGACGGATGGACTAAAAAAATTGTGCTATATTCAAAGGCGACATGACTACTTCCAATAGAAGATAATATTCTTTTCTCGCCCTTATTTTCTTTCAATTTTTTTTGTTGTCTTTTTCATATTATTAAAGCTTGAAAAAGAGGTAAAAGAATGCCATGATACAAGAGAGGAAATGTGTGTCACAAACAAGCCAACTAGTTCCATGCAGTGGAACATACTTATGCTCGATGCAAGGGAGTGCGTGTAGGATATGGTCACTTGGGGGAATGTTTCCTCTATGGGTAAGGGGTGTCAAGTTGCAAAGGATATATGAAAGTCACTGCTTAATGAATGCTAAAAAATGTTGGGGCAATGGGATTATAATGAGAAAGCGGGAGAAGACGTTAGGCTCCACAACGCAAGTAGGATAATGAAATGCAATTACAACTCAACCTTAGGAAGTAGGTTTCCAATAGTGTTATTTTTCATAGATTTAGTCTCTCGAGCCCAAAAAAGTGTAAAACAATGCCAAGGAGAACTCTTCTAGTCAATGTTGACTAGAGTATTCCTTTTTCATAATTAGTCCGTTCAGTTTTAAAAAGGGGTAAAATTATATCGAATAGACGTCCTTTCAAATCTGTTTAATGAGTGTGAAAGAAAACAAGATCAATCAACAATATTTCCATTTTTAAGGAGTCTAAAAAGAGCTTAATTGAGACTCTAAGATGTAATGGAGGGAATCCCGTAGGTAGTAGCCAAAAAAAAAAACTAAGTAGAAGACATGAGACTTGCACACAATGTCATAAGGGGAATATAAAGGAGTCCCATACCTATGAAGTAACTTTTGTATGGTCACCAAATGGAAAAAAAAATCTAACTAGGGAACCCATGTTTGGTAAGTCTCTACCACTTAATAATGACACTTCTAGTAACAACGAGGAGGTTTTGTGTTGCTAAAACATGGGTTCGTACCTAGGGAATATGAATCGTGGTCATAGGATGATGCCAAAATGCAAAGCGAGGTGAAAACCTATCATATATGCCAGTGACGATATATACCTGCTAGAGGCATAAATGGGCTAAGGAACACTGAAAATCCGTCATAATCTAAAAAAAAAATGTTTCAAACCAATTCTTACACTGCACAATTAGTCCATATGTTTTCAAAAATAGGAAATACAAGGCGAAAACTATATAAAGTGGGTAATGTTTTTCTATAAATGGTAAAAACAATAAGTTTTACTATGTCATTTTGAGTTTTTTACCTCCATAGTGCTTTGGAGCTTATTTACCTACGATCTTCCAATGATGATTCCGGGAGCTACAATCAATGAAATTGGAAACCGTTTGGACCAAGTAAGTACTCACTCCCTACTCTTTCATTTAAATGGTTCAAATTTTTATTTCATGCATATTTTTAAATATTTTTAGGTCATAAGATGGGAAACTCGGTGTACATGGGCTACAATTTATTGGGCCACGTATACGACACAATGTATGTGGGAAAAACGATTCCTTCCCGCGTATATCGAGCCCTATACATGAATTTTTAAATCGTTTCCCGTGTACAAGTCCACGCATGAGTTTTTTTATATAAAATGTCTCAAAATTCTGAATTTCCTTTGCAGGATGGTGATTGAATGGAGAGAGAGGGAACACGAGGATGTCTATGCGACAATGGAAGGCGACTTAAGGGCCCAACAAGCATTACAAATATGTGGGATTTATAAATTTTGGGCTATAAAAGGAATGAGGGCACAGGCTGAATTGCATCAAACTTTGATCAATTACTAGGATCCAAAGGTCGAGGCCATCAATATTGATGGGAAACAGTTGAAAATTGAGGTGGACGGCATCTATTTCATCACAGGCTTGTCTCTTCGAGGTGATATGGTAAACATCAAGGCCCGAGGGGATGAGGGTGGGATGACCATAGAGGAGTACATCTATACCTACTACGTCGCAAATACACAGAAAGTAGGGAGCCAACTCCCTATTAGGGCAATTGAGAGACTGAGTTTGAAGATTATCATTTTGGTTCTCACACAGATATGTGGATCATCCTCGTAACATCAGGCATCGAGGCCACTTTTTTTTATGTTTTGGAGTGTTTGAGACCCACAGTTTATGATTAGAGCACTTCGCTATTGGCCAACATGAAGAGCCAACTTACCAACTGCAAACTTGGAAGGATGATAAACTTTGTGTTTGCATCTATCTTATGTATTTTTTTCTTTGAGAGGGTTCCAACCCTTAGTCCCAGAGTAGAAGTTCCTACACATAGTCTACGTGATCCATACATGACCCGCTGGACCGAAGTGATGAGACGGTTCGGAGGTGGTAGGGTGCCAACCCCCTATAATGATGAGTTTTTTCACTAGTGGAAACGAAAAATCATTGCCATCGATGACTATCCCTATGAGGGGATCAAAATATGCCATTACCACCAGGATCCGCCTTTGGGGAGATTGGTATGAAATTTAATTTTTGTAGATTTAATTTTTTGTGTTTTTTTATTTGATAAATTCAAAACAAAAATGAAAATATTTTTGGTATGGCATCATATATTAATGTTTAAATATATTATGCAGATGTAGGTCCATGACGACCGGATGGATACCAACAACATCAACGCAAGGGATGGGGGGAGGAGATGGTTGGTGGAGAAGCAAAGTGAGTTCTTCAAAGCATGCAAAGAAACCTAGCACGTCTAATGCACATGATACCTATGATCCCGGTCGAGGACTTACACGAGGCTATGCAAAGGCAGGTTGTAGGTATACCCCGTGCGTGGGTGAGACTCTTTCAGTGTCTCGCTAACGCTATAGTATGCTACCATGATATGCACCAGGAACCTCGGGCTTAGACGCCATGATCATTCAATGTATCGACCATATATATATTTGAAGGCTAAAAAACCAATTTGTACTATGATACCATATTTTTGAACTTGATGAATGAAATACAAGAACTTTTGGTCTTCGACTTTACCTATATATTTTACAATGGATGAATGTATGAATGTATGTTTCCTTTACTTAGTTATGCAACAAATCCCAATCTAAAATGAAAAATAGTGTATGCATCAGATACTTGATTAGAACTTCTAGGGATATGATTATAAGTAATGAAATCAAAATATCATTCCAAAAGTCGTACGTGAAGGAATCGTCAGGGTAACATAGGATCCTTGACCTGATACCTATCATTCAACTGAGACACAACCAACTAGGAGTCTAGGAGAACATCTAAAGATCGAACACCATGTGAAATGATGTCGCATAATAGTTCAATAATGATGCTATACTCGACCACATTGTTTGTCAATGGCTCCAGACAAACTCCTCCTGAAGACACTAGTTTTCCCTTGGGTGAATAGATAACCCAAGCGACGAAAGATACATTCTGAGTATGACGATTGGCACCATCCGCAGATCCTGAGAACACCGATGATTCCATTGACATAGGCCAACCAAGGGGAAACTCAATAAGAAAATCATTGACACAAAAGAGCAAAAAGAAAAATATATACAGTAAAGTACAATAATATACAAAGCTCATGCTCGAGCTGGAGGGCTCAAGCATAATACTTTTGGAGATAAAGCCCATTTTTGGGCTCTTTCATCACATTCCCTTCATAATCCTCTAACTCGTTGGCTCCTTTTTCAATGACATGTCTCATGATATAAGGACTATTCCATATGGGATTGAACTTTCCTTCCCCTAGCGGTTCTTTAGCTTGGTCATAAAGAAGGACCAAGTCACCCTCAACATACTATCGGGGATGGATAGATTAATCATACTAAACCTTAACATGTCGCTTATTCTCCTCGATGGCTAGGGTGGCATCTCGACGCTACTCATTGAGTTGCTCCAAGTGTACAATGAATTCTTCGAGATCAATCATGTTAGGTAGGAGCTCAACTGCTAACTTAAGAGAAGGAATTTTTTATTCAATGGGGAGAACCGAATCCACTACATGAACCAATTAGAATGGTGAAAAACCAGTGGAATTATTTACTATGGTTCGGTATGCCCAGAGATCAGGGTACAACATCACATGCCAATTAGATTTACTGTGTCTAACAATTTTTTGCAAAATGGATTTTAGAGATTTATTCACGGTCTCCACTTGGCCATTTGCCTGGGGATAATGTGACAACGAATGATCTTTCTTGAACCCCAATTTTGATGCCAACTCTGTCATCACCGTGTTCTGAAAGTGACTTCCATGGTCGAGGACAATCTCCTTTGGAATTCCAAACCAAGCTATGATTTGATTGAATACGAAATGTGTTGCACTCTCACCATCAGATTTAATTGAGGCATGGCCTTGTTGGCCCTTAACCAAGTTTTGAGGATCCTTGGTCATGTTTGACCTACTTTTGGGACTTTGACAAGCTATCGAAGGCGGAGCACAAGTCGAAGTGGAGATCATGGGATCTCATCCCCTTTTTAGGGATTTTTGGGTTTTGTGCTTATGTAACGGGTATGGGGATGTTGGCCCATGGGTTTACCCATGTTTAGGCCCTTTTTGTAATGCATAAATAGAAAGCTAGGCGATGTAGGAAGTAGTTCGATCTATGTGATGGAAGAGAGGCTACACACTGTGCTAAGTGCAACTTGTAAGTGCTTTGTGCATGCTATGTTGAGAACTTGCGGAACTAAGTGCAAGTGATTGTAAGAGACTATGAAGAGGCTTTGTGTTGTAACTCAGGGAAGGAGGATCTAGCAGAGTGCGCACAGATCTCATGTTCCCTGCAGAGTAACATATCATGGATCTATGCATGTAGAAGATTGACAGAAAGAAATAAAGAAGAAGAGTTGGTGGATGTAGCCCCAGTGTGGGGGTGAACCACATATATCTCGTGTTGTGGTTTTTTTGTGCTTTATAGTTGTTCTCTTATTTATGTGGTTAAATGCTTAGTACAATGATGTATGCTTAGAAGAATCTAATATGGTAGCCTAGTGTTGAATAATGTGAATGAATGCTAGATCTTATCTATGTTGGTATACTTAGTGCTTGAATCTATTGCGTCTGTGTGAATACTATGTTAATCTATTGTTAGGGTTTAGTTGCGTTGTAAACTAAGACTGGATATTAATGAACTATAACTGCTAAGTGCTCTGTTAAGGTGTTACAATCACATATCTGTGTCCCAGCTAAGGTTGCAGACATATGAGTCCTGCAACCACCCCTACCTCTACCTTGGGTGAGACTTCATCTATTTCACAGGTGTTGCCGAAAGGGTCGGTAGTTAGGGTTTTGTTGGCGAATTGTTGTAAGCATTGAACCCAGGGTCTACTCCCGTCCCAACAAATGGTTCTGTTGTCGAGACCTGAAACTGTGATTGCTGGGAACTAAAGGAGAGAAAGCTCTGTGCGTAGATCCGTTGCCCTAGTGCACAGTATTCTACTTGACCTGTGAAGCTCTGTGCCAAGAAGAAAATTTAGATCTGAAGAAAAGAGGTAAGACTTGAAAGATTTGTGCTCTGATAAAATTAAAGTAAGAAGTTTTGGTTAAAGAGGTAAGATCTTAAAGCTTTGTGCTCTAATAAAGGTAAGAATAGTGAAAGGTTTTGATTGAGAAGGTAAGATAAGTGGAAATTTTTGTTTCAGAAGTATGGATCTAGGTATGTTTGATAAAAAAATTCCTAGCTTGAAAAGTAGGGCACAACCAGATGAAAGAAGGTTTGATATGAGTAGATCTGACAAAAATAGTGAAAGATATGTTATTCCTATGCATAGAAAGAATGTTTGGACTAAAAAATGGATGTAGGACCCTAGAAATAATTTTTTGCAGGTTAGCTACTATGATCCTAGTGCGCAGTACAAGAAAGGTTGGGGATCATTTCAAAGAAAAAGAAGACTGACCCTTTGTTATAGTTGCAGAAGACCGAGACATCTTGCTAAGGAATGCCCTGGTGGAAGACCTAGTTGTCTTTGTTGTAAAGCCATGGATCATGAAGTTTTAGATTTCCCTAGAATGATTGCTAAGTTTGAAAGAATGAATATGAGACAAGAAAACCCTAAGGGAGGTCAAGAAACTGAGACCATGGCAGAACCCTAGAAAGAATAAAAGAATGTATTGCTACAAATGAAAGAAACCCTAAATGATCACATAAATATCAACTTATTAGAGATCTTCTAAGAAAAAGAATGCATAGAAGCAAGAATAGGAGACTTCGACATTGACTGTGTTCTGGATGAAGAAAAACAGGTAAATATCATGACAGAAAGAACTTGGGAAACTTTAGGAAAGCCTGCTATAATTACTTCATTGGGAGGAAGAGGATTATTTAGAGGAAAGATGATAACCCTATGTGGAAGACTCACCCAGATATCTATGAGTTCTCATGGAACCTCGACAGAGGAAGATTTTGAGATTGTTAAATTTATTGAGAACAACGCCGCATTTGCCATATTACTAGGAAAACCTTGGATTGAAATGGATAAGGCCAGAAAGAAATAAGAAGAAGTCTTAGAGAAGAAGAAGCAAGAATTAAAAGATTTTATGACTAGGAGGATAACACACTTGATTGAATAACAGGAGAACAGATCGAAGCTACTTAGAACTAGAAACTTGGATGTTGAAGTTGAAAGAACACAAGCAGACTCATAGATGAGTAGAACACCTACCCCATATAGAGAAGACGTATTACTCTCTGACCCTATGAAATAATCTCAACAGTGATAAGTTACTATGCCAAAAGGAGATAAGAATTAGAATGGAAAGAGGAATACTGAGATGAAGATCGTCGGGAAGAAGGCTAGAAAGCTCAGTAAGAAGAGAGCAAAGATAGAAAGGTTACAGAAGGTTCCAGAGGGGACTTCGCAGAAGGAAGGTTTGCAAGACTGGAACTTCGTTGGGATATTAGAACAGTGCAACATGGCACTTCATCATGGCAAAGCAATATAGTCGTTGAAAGCATTATAATTGTTAGCTCGACGACCCGAATGGTTAGAACAACAGTAATGGCCCAAAGACTCACCATCAAACTGTTTGGACCATGCCGCAATGGACAATACCGCATTGATGAAGGCCTCTCATCCATTGGAGAGATCTGTTACATCGTGCCTACTTAGTCCATCTACTATTGCACCGAGAAAACTTTTGCGAATTGTATCCAAGCCAACTCATTGCTACCGTGTTGTGTTTATTGAGATTGACACATGTTCCATTGAATTGCGCACTCATTCATCCAACAAAGTTATGCGATCTAAGCATGTATGTCAGACAAGATCAGCATCACAGAGAAAGTCTTCGAAGAAGTTCTTATCGACCTCATGGCCGAAAAATTAATATCCACGGGTATTCAAGCATCATCAACGAGAGGAGTGCAAGCCTCTCCATCAACTACTCGCAGAGCTGGACCATCTCGACCTGCAGCAAAGAAGAGAACCAATCACTGAGATGACATGGAAAAAGTGAAGCTAATCCCGACCATCCTACCTGACTACATCCTGCCTCTGGTTGGCACGGTGAGTCATGATAGTGTCCCGAGAGACTTTGATTATACCTTGGTTACTGCGTACCTCCCAAAGGGGATACACGCAGCAGGATAATATCGCGACATTGAAGTTCAACAACTTCAACCTAGGAGACAACAAGAACCATAGTATGCTCACTCCTTACAAATACTTGACCAGGATGAAGGGGAAGAACTCGAAAATAATCCACCAACCATGGACTATGAACCTCGTGCAGTCCACCCTCTTGAATGTAATGAAGATTCCACACTTTGGAAGGCATTAGGAAGTTAACACGTGTGTTAATATCATGCTCTCATGTTACCATGGCGACTACCTATGGCTAGACTGATGCATCATATTCGATCTAATGCTCATTCATAGGATCACCGAATTGAGCATACAGGGACCCAACCCACAAGACTTCTACCCATGGAAGGCTATAGATCGTGCATTGGCACAAAAGATCAAAGACACATATGGAAAAGTAGAAAAGGGAATGTGAGGCTACAAGGTAGATTCCATCTAGAATGGCGCAGTGCACCTTGGCTGCCAGATGATCACAGGAAAGCTCGTAAGAAAGAACGAACCTACACAGGTCACATGATTTGTTGTTGACCTCGCTGAGAAATGTGTATAAGGACTCCATATGAACTAGGCGAAGTACTTGGTCAACCAGCTAGAATTCCACTTTAGTTGGCTCCTGATCCTCATCCCATTTACCACTTGGGAGATGCCAAAAGGTGCGACCTTCCCCGACATTGAGCCATTCGAGCCGCTCGCTGCGAAGTTCACCACGCTCTGGTACTCGAGCGATATGGGAAAACAGTGGCAGTCTAACACGGTCTTTCATACATATTATCTCCAACTGAAGAGGGTTATCAAAGTTGTCCCTTGCATGACGCCAAACACCATACATTGGTTCCAACCCCTCATGAAGTTTCGTGCAGAAGTTCTGCGCAGATCAACACTTAATTTATATCACTGCGCACGCAGATGAGCATAAAGAAGAAATTTAGTCATAATACAATCTCATGGAGGAGGACCTCGAAGATATAACCAAGGACTGGTCTACAAAGATCCTCATCCCCGCTGACCCCACAGAAATGTCAGACCCTGAACTAATCGGCAGCCCTAAGACCACTCATGAAGCAAAGGATACTCCTGGACCTAGCAGAAGGAAGAAGACCAAAGAGGTCCAAAACTTGAGCAGCGCATCGGAAGAAACTTCTTTAGTATCACATGGCCGAGGGGGTGATGACGAAGTAGATCAAAAAGAGACCCATGAAAAAGAAGATCAGCAAAAGCAGGGCAAAGTAACCCCACCTAGGGATCTTGTTGATGAGTTTGATCCCTTGAAGAAAAGGAAGGTTTCCCCCATGAAACCCACTTCCCGAAAGAAATCCAGATCCACCTTGACTAAGATGCAGATTGTGCTCACTGTAGATGACTTTGACTTCATCATAGCAGCTGTAGCAAATGCCTTGCAGGACATCTTGCAGAAACATGAAGCTAAGCAGGAGGAGATGTATGACAAGATTGAGGTTGAACTCAGAGGGGTACAACAGGCCCTTCAATCCAGTCGCGCAATATCCACTGCACCCCTACCATCAGAAGAACAAAAGTTGGGAGATGAGCCTACCCAACTCCGTAGACTAGCTAATGTGACAGAAGCTCACCTTCATCAAGCACAAGATGAGAAAGACCAGGCCACAACGGCCTTGAAAAAATCCCAAGAAGAAATGGTAGAGCAACGTTGGGTTGCACAAAAGGAGAAGGATGACCTTCAAGCCAAGTTTGAAGAAGAGAGGGTGCAGGTCAAGAAAGAAAAAGAGAAATTGCTCACAGAGTAGCTTGGAGTCAAAGAAGCAGTCGACAGAGCACTTCACTCTGTGATGGGCTTAGAGCCAAAGGCAAAACATCTAGTGGAGCATCAAGTAGTGCATCTCACAGAAGTTATCCAACAACTTCAACAAAGAATAATAGACTTAGAGCTACGAACAGTGCCCAACACTCCGTTGGATGTACAAGATCAAAGAGAAGCAACTGCTCGAAGCGCAGTTGAGATAATCAAGGCCCTCGCCATAGAATGTAAACAACTAAGTGACCATAGTGCCCAGACTTATGAGCGACTCACTGAGGATCCTGAACTGAAGGAACTGGAGTCACGGCTCTAGAAGGCAAAGCAACAAGAAGAAACAGTACAGACACAGTTAAAGACCCTATCAGTCGTTGAGAGGATGAAGCGATCCCAAGAATAGTGCACTTCTCAACAACAGGTCCACACCATTTAGAGCAAATTCATGGAAGTGACTCAGAGGCTCCAACCAACACAGGATGAGGCTTGCCAACTATTTGCAAATATTGAAGGCCAAGGAGTAGAACTTGAGCAAGTTGTAGGCAGCTGAACAACGTTTAGAGGGACCTGTCAACGAAGTAGTAATCCAAGAGTTCGTTGAACATGAGGCTATGGCACAACAACAGGTCGAAGCAACTCGAGCCAAGCTTGAGGCTTTTGAAGCAGAGCTATCCAGACCAGAGTGACTTGGGACGAGTCATAGGTGAGTGTTGGGGGGATGTTGGCCCTTGACCAAGTTTTGAGGATCCTTGGTCATGTTTGACAGGCTATCGAAGGCGGAGCATAATTCAAAGTGGATATCGCGGGATCTCGGCCCCTTTTTAGGGATTTTTGGGTTTTGTTCTTATGTAACGGGTATGGGGATGTCGACCCATGGGTTTACCCATGTTTAGGCCCTTTTTGTAATGCATAAATAGAAAGCTAGGCAATGTAGGAAGTAGTTCGATCTATGTGATGAAAGAGAGGCTAGACATTGTGCTAAGTGCAACTTGTAAGTGCTTTGTGCATGCTATGTTGAGAACTTACAGAGCTAAGTGCAAGTGATTGTAAGAGACTGTGAAGAGGCTTTGTGTTGTAACTCAGGGAAGGAGGATCTAGTGGAGTGCTCACAGATCTCTTGTCCCCTACGGACTAAGATATCATGGCTCTATGCATGTAGAAGATTGACAGAAAGAAATAAAGAAGAAGAATTGGTGGGCGTAGCCCCAGGGTGGGGGTGAATCACGTATATCCTGTGTTGTGGTTGCTTTGTGCTTTATGGTTGTTCTCTTGTTTATGTGGTTAAATGCTTAGTACATTGATGTATGCTTAGAAGAATCTAATATGGTAGCTTAGTGTTGAATAATGTGAATGAATGCTAGATCTGATCTATGTTGGTATACTTAGTGCTTGAATCTATTGGATTTGTGTGAATACTGCATTGATCTATTTTTATGGTTTAGTTGTGTTGTAAAATAAGACTAAATATTAATGAACTATAACTGCTAAGTGCTATGTTAAGGTGTTACAATCACATATCTATGTCCCAGCTAAGGTTGTAGACATATGAGTCCTGCAACCACCCCTACCTCTACCTCGGGTGAGACTTCATCTACTTCACAGGTGTTGCCAAAAGGGATGGTAGTTAGGGTTTTGTTGGAACACTGTTGTAAGCGTTGAACCCAGGGTCTGCCCCCATCCCAACAAGCCTCATCCCACTTGGTAAAATAGTCCACGACCATGATAATGTGATGGTGCCCCCCCAACCGAGGTCGGGTTGCAATCCATGAGATCCACCCCCCAATTGGTGAAAGGACCGATGGTAATGACTGGGTGAAGAGGGGCAGGGTGCGAGCGCATCTTACAAGTGAACACATGGCAAGGGTGACACTTCTTGACCACTTCTACACAATCTTTAAGAATCGACGACCAAAAATAACTAGCTCACAATATTTTTTGAGTTGACCACCACACGCCCCACTGTGACAGTCATTGAGTACAGCTTCATCTTCTTCTGAGTCAAAAAATGATGCATAATAGAATCCTCCCATTGGCGATACAAAGTGTCACTGATAATGAGGTATTTTTTAGCTTGATGTTGTACACATCATCGGTCTTCACTCGAAAGATGTTGGGGAAGCTTCAGAGTTTGAAGATATATCAGAATGTATCCATAATAGGGGTTTGAAGACGAGATAAGGAAAATGTTCTCATCAAAAAATGATTCATCGAAAAAGACATCATCATCCTGCCTAGGGAAGTCCGACATTAATTCCATAAAGACTAGCGATTTCTTAGATTTTGCAGAGAAAAAATAGAGATCAAACTCCTGCAAAATCACAATCCATTTATTGTATTTCCTCCCTATGATATGCCTTTTTAGGATGTATTGAAATGGATTGACATCGATGACCACATAATTCTTGCGAAGTAATATATAATGGCGCAATATTTTAACCTCATGCACGACTGCTAAGGCTAGCTTCTCCATTTGGGAATACTTAAGTTCAGGATCGATTAGATTTCCACTATGATAATAGATAACGTGTTCACGGAGCTCGTCATCCTCTTGAAAAAGAACCATACCAACCTTCCCTTTGAACACAGCTATATAAAGCAATAAATATCTACAATAGTTTGGAGGACTCAACAGAGGTGCCGACACTAGGGATTTCTTAAGGGTATCAAAGGACTCTTAGGCTCACTCATCCCATATAAATGGAGTATCCTTTTTCAAGAGATGCATGAAACCCTTAGTGATGTTGGCATAGTTGGCTATAAAGTGACGCAGTAAGTTAGCTTTCCCCTGTAAACCCTAAAGTTGAATCATACTGTGCGAGGGAGGAAACTGAAGTATTACCTCCACCTTCATCGGGTCCACCATGATCCCTTGCTTAGAAACTATAAATCCCAAAAGGTGATCTGACCTAATGTAGAATATGCATTTATGAGGGTTTAATTGAATACGATAATGACAACATATTTCAAACACTAGTTGAATATGGGCTGGATGATCCACCCTCTTGTAAGAGTGAGCAACAAGGTCATCTAGACAAGCCTCGACTATATGTTGGAGGTCATGGAAAGTGAAGGTCATACCCTGCTGAAAAGTCGCTCCGGTGTTTTTAAGGCCAGGAATTTTCCGATATGAAAACGTACCCCAAGGAAAAATAAATTTCGACTTATGTTGATCCTTTGTTTTAATTTGGATATGGATTTTAGCCTAAAAATCCATCCATAAAAGAAAATATTTCACTCCCTGCACACTCATCAATAATTTGGTCAATAAATGGTGTAGGGAAATTGTCTTTAGGACAGGCTTTATTCAGATCCTTGAAATCCATACACACATGGATGGTTCCTTGCTTCTTATCCACAGGAACGAGATTGGATACCCATTCAGTCAAGGGAATTGGGTAGATGAAGCCACCATTAAGTAGTTTCTCCAACTTTGCCTTAATGGTGGGGGGATTTCTGGGATTCACAACTCTTAGCCATTTTCAAACTGGATTAACATTCAGATAAGTCTTTATTTCTTGTTCGACAATACTAGGGTCTATCCCTGGCATTTATTCATATGACTAAGAAAACATGTCTCGAAATTCCTTAAAAATATCGGCGTAAATCTAAATTTATTTAGGAGAGCAATTTGCACCAATATAAATGTTATCAACCTTGCCATGGGTTTGAGAGATGTTGATTGAAATGGTAGGAGAGATATTCGTCATGTTTCCTTCAGCATATATGTCATGCTTATCCAACAAGACCATGGTATGACCAACAATCTTGCTCATGGAGGACCTGAACTCATCCTGTTCGATCATTTCGAGCTTTGGGAGAAAATAAGATCTATGGTGAATGTCCTCCCAGGGCCTGTCAAGACTATTCATGGCCTCTAATATCGTTTTGTCTGAAGGAAAATTACTATCGAGGAAATCATGTGAACTAGACGATTTTATGGTCCATATGGGCTCTAGAATAGGATCCATCTCTTGGGTCCACGAAGAGGGAGGATATGGGTCTGCAACGACTTCCAAGATAGCCTGATAAGCAATCTCGACTGCAGACAATGACATTTCCATTTGGATGTGTGAGTGACCTTCATACAACATAGTCAGAGAAGGTAGAGTCCATGGGTCATCGAAATATGAAGTACAAAACAAGACATACCTCAATGATGATGAGGATTCATCGGAAACAACATTAATATACAAGATTGGCGTCGAGAAATTAAAGGTTCCCATCAAGGAAGGATACATTCTGATGCCAATGTTCTCAGTTGCCTTCTAATAATTCTCGACAATGGGGACCGAGGGTCCCACCAATGCAAAGGAACTGGAGCGCAAGAAAGATAATTGGTCGATCATCACAATCTTCCCTTCGCGAGGAAAACACAAAACAAGAAACATCGATAACACGACAATTGTCATAGCATAAATCCAATTACACCCCAGTAAAATATTGTAGTCAAGGGGTGCATCAACCACCTCGACCTCGATCGCCACATTTTTACCACCTAACTGGACCTGAAAAGCGGGGAGGATACCATGGGGTCTAAACGAACGCCCATCAAACGCAGTTAACATAGTCATAGACTGAGAAAGATGTGGAGAGCCAATGGCTTTCCAACAAGATAGATACATCACAATCATCGAAGCGCCTTCATCAACGATAATATTCTTAATAGTTATATTCATATATTCCACATGGATTTGAAAAGCCACATGGTAAGGTAAGTGAGGCTGGACATCTGTGACATTGAACTTGATAACTTTCGAGCTACTTGAGTCAAGAGCCCCCAACACAGATAACAAGGCATTCCTATGTGTTGGGCATGTCTGGAGTACCTCCAAAGATGACAACACACACAGTGTTTGGCCCAAATATTCGAAAATCGATTAATTTTGGGCGGCTCTGTCATTGGGATTATGAGTAGAATGCTTAAGAACTCCTTTCAAAATGTGAGGCAGAGGGTCCGACTTATTGATCTGAAAAGGTGTTTCCAGAGGGGGAGGCTCGGTACCCAAAGTAGGTTGTTGAGGACCATAATCATGAGTCCTAGTGGATACACTAATCTCAGATCGAACCATATTCACGCATTTATGGCCACCATCATGTGTCGGGGGATTTTGACCTCCACCCAACACATTTCTGGTGTTCGAGGTTCATGAGGCCATATTTTGATTATGCATAAATCGATTAGTTAACACAATAGGATGTTGCGCTATAAGCCTCGAGGCTTCCTCTATCTTAGGGCATAAATGGGTAAGGTGATCATCTTTACACAAATTACATGGAAACTTCACCTTCCACTTTTCCTTCTTGCCCTCGCCAACATTGTTACTAGACTTGTCATTATTTTTATTGTCCTTGTTCTTATTATTGTTGTTATTATTCCCACCCTTGCAGTTATTATTTCTACCTTTCCTCTTATTCCCTTCAGGTTCCTCGACTGCATGAAATGTACTTTCGACGACTGGGCGAGAGAGGATGAAGTTGTATCTTGTCCCCCTATAGACTGGTTGAGAGACAATTTTTTCATCTAATTTGTCACCTGGTCTGCAGACTTGGCATTTGTTGAGCCTATAATTCCATCGGCATGGGGTCCAAGCTTTTTTCTTAGATCATTACTCGACCATGGTGCATCAAAAATAATTTCATAGAGTATCCCAAATTGAGAGTATATAAGATCTAATTGTTGGGCTTTAAATATGGCCTCTTCCTCGGTCGTTACCCCAGATGTAGAAACATCCTTTGAAATATATGGCAACATGGATCTAAGGAACCACTCTAATAGAAACTTTGGAGGAATGTTAGCTTTAATCAATCACTTTCTTCTACGCCACTCTCGAATGTGATCCAAGATGTGGGTGGCTTTGTCCCGATAAAAAGTCGATAAAATATCGGTACCAACGTCATAACGAACTAACAGTTGAAAGTGGTTGAGAAAAACTAAGGCCAACTCATGGAAAGTTCGGTATGTGCCCCCTGGTAACTCGATGTACCATTTCGCAACAACCCCTGTAAGGGTGCGTTGAAACAGTCTCAAACGGACTGAGTCATCATTAAGAGAGTTCGACGAGCACCATAAGTGAAAAGTAGTAACATGATCACCTCGATCCTTTTCACTCTTACCCTCGAATTTCAGAATGTCTGAGGGAAGCTTGGAAGGAACTAGGGGCCATGCTAAATCATGACACACGGGGTCGTTCATTAATTTCGACAGATATGGAAAATTTAGCATGGGCAAAAAATGTAGCCTTGGTTGTGGCCTTTGAGACCATGCTCCTAGGAAACACTGATTTTGAGAGACTGTGGGCCGAGGAGGCTTCTGGTAGACACCATGGCCCTTCCTAGTAGGATAATATCCCCATCCTAACTGATATGAAAGGTTGTAAAGGAATCATCACTGATGGGATCGCTTGCGAGAAAAAAGTGATATGATATGGATTACCCATGTGAGGATATATATTGCCCCCTGACGAAGGAACTCCGTACGGGGGGGTTTCCTATGTTAGAAAATTGATTCCCCCTTGATGTAATACCAAAGGTTGGAGGAGGATTTTCAATAATAAAATAATTTGTGGGAACATGCATTATGGACAAAGGATAGACAGACAAGATTTATGAAGTAGAAACACTGCCCATTTGTCCATTCCATCCTTGAAAATTATAACTAGGATTGGGTGCAGAGGAAGGAGGATTCCAACCCCCTATCATAGGAAATGACCGAGGGATATGACCCCCACCAAGCGATAAAAGATTATAAGGAGGCGAAGTGCCCCCTGACCCAAAACTAGTATTGACGTTAGATGTCAGAATGGAGGACGACATGTGCAGAGTCATATTCGACATACCAAAAGAAAAAAGATTAGAGACCAAAGGCATAGACTAAGCACTATAACTAGGAATCCTCGTCAAAAAGGTGTCAGGGGAAACAAATATCAATGATGGTGAAGTAATACTACTCGAAAATATATAAAGACTCGTCCCCATGGACTGAGTTGAGCTCATGGATAGGGTAGTGCTACACGAGAAGATTGTAGGAATCCAAGTAATCGATGATGAGGGGGTCGTGGGGGCTCCACTAACCATAGTGGATGTTGGATTTGAATGTCTTCATGACACACTCATACCTAAATCAGTACTCATATCTGAATCAATACTCATGATGGGATGGTTGTGAGACTGAGCAACAAAGATGTATGTACCAAATTTATTAATTCTATGCCTTTTAGGAGGCAGTTTCGGTATCAGACCAAATTGTGGTAGTTGATTCAAGAGTCGAGGAGACCATCGGGGAGAATGGTCTCACTCCATGATGACTCAAAACTCGTGACGCAAAGAAAAATCCTAAGGCCAACTAATATACAAAGAGCACATTCCTAAATAAAACTAGAGTCCAATGCATGCAATCAAGAGAGGGTGGTTGAAAAGGGGCCTCCTGAACTAAAGAAGGTATGCCTCTCCCAGGAGGGGATTGAGACTCTCGAACAATATAACAGAGTTAACAAAATCAATTATAAGGACCCTCTTGGGCTTCATAGCACAGTCGGTCAAACCCCTCTAAAGAGAATATCCTCCATAAAGTCTGTTTTGTTTGATCCCTATCTGACTCAGGGTACCTACAAAATAATCCCTGCAAATAACCTGTGTGGATACCTAGGATAGGAAACTAAGGTCACTGTGGTATAAACAATGCTCAAACAAACAATTGTAGGTCAGGTCCACCGTATGGGAAGGGTAGATAAGCCAGAAGCTCAAGAAGCACCAAGGTACTCCAAGAAACCCTAGATATGAATAGAACCCCGGAAATATCTCTAATGCTAGAAAGGTATTAGAGGGCTATCTCTGCAACCAACTTCACGCAACCTCATAATTAACTCTGGTTTTAGTGGAGTCTCCCGAGAACACCAATTATACAATGGATTTCTCCACTCCCTGGATAAACACCTATGTTGAGTTTTGTAGCATTGGAGAAGTTTACTCACAAAATCATATTCCAAGGCCCTAAATCCTAAACTTGTTTGTGTACCCTAAAAGATAAAATATTTCTAATCAATTTTAATTATTGAGATTTAATTTTAGTGGATTTTGTTTAATCAAGAGGTACAGTCGTGAAACTAATGGTGTTATGACTCAACATATGAAAGAAGCACATGTAAAAACACTGCTAAGTACTAGTCTTTTTTTTCAAAAGAAATGGTATGATTCTAACTGTCGTGCACAAGATGCAGTCTCTTCAAAAAAAAAAAATTATAAGTAAGATTTTGTATTAAATATAAAAGTCCTTCTCAGAACCAGGATGCAGAGTACATTAACAGAGTTATTCGGTTGTAATTACTGAACTGCTCCGTGAGGAGAAACCAGTTCAACCAACCGTATGTAGCTAGTAACAAAAAATTTCTAACAGTTCTGTAGAAAGCTAGACTTTTTAACTACCATGAGCACCACTAGAACTAAAGTAAGGAACAAGGATAGTATAATCTGGAACATACTTGGGCAAGATGCTAGGCAAGGGTTCCTCAGTGACAGGTGTCCCGCCGGCAGTCCATTGCATGTCCGTGGCGTTGTGGCTTTTGTCTTCGGGCGCTTGGATGCTGTTGTCCTTCGCCTCTACTACCGCTGCCGAAACTGCAGTGTCGTCTCCTCCTTCATTGCTGGCCAGAGTTGCCTTCCGCGCGAGAGCATGTATGTCCTCTGGATTGCCTTCCTTCCCTGCGGATGGCATACTTTCTTCTGTGGTAGCGTGTTGAAGACTGCTCGCATGACCACTGGAGT